>JXTB01000345.1:0-54904 GCA_002914805.1 Parasponia andersonii | reverse complement strand
GTATGTACTATCTATAGTTTAAAAGTCTAAGTTTTGAGTTTTGTAAGATTTTACTCCCAAATTTCAAATTTCAAAAAATCATATCTTTTGTGTCAAATTTGCTTGAATTATGCTACTGAAAGATAGAATTGTCCCTCAAATCATTGTTACTGAATAACAAAACAAATGAAAAATTAATTAAATCAAACAAAATGAGATAAAACTTTTCTTTAGAAAAAACACTAATAAATTAGAGATTGACATTTTCAAATAAATGCAAATTTTTAATACAATTTTCATATTTGGAAACAAGAATAAACAAATTTCAATTCAGTTTTAGGAGGGGAGGGGGGTAAATTCATCTTTTTTCTTGGAGAGTGATATCTTTGAGATTTGAAACTTTGAAGGTATAATTTAACAAGACTCAAAACTTAGGATTTAATTTGCGGAGAGTGCATAATTCATGGTATTTATTATTATTATTGCATTTAACCCTATTTTTAAATTAAAGGAGTTAGTTGTATAATTGTTTATGTAAAGCATGTGTCTAATTGATTTAATTCGATTTATATTCCTCTTTTATTTTATAAATATATATCTAGTTGAGAATTTGAATAGGAGTTGGAAGTGAAAGTTTCCTTCTCTTGTTTCGGAAAAAAATGTCCATAGTATTCATTGTGTATCTTTGTACAGGAGCTGGAGCTTGAATAGGGCTAGTACACACGAGACCTTTCTCGCCGGTGTTGGGAGATTGCCTTGGTCTCTATTAAGGGTGAACAAAAACAACCAATCCACGGGAAACCACCCGCAAAAATTGCTTAAAAAGAAAACTGCAACAAATGGTCGGTATGGTTTGAAACTTGCCAGGTGAACAGTCAACTGTGGTCTTTATTTTTTAGAACGGTTTCAAACCTTACTGCCCTTTTAAAGTAAAATATATTAAAAATGACTAATTTCGATTTTATGCAATTATAATTTGATTGGTATTTTAATTTTACAAACTTACTTTTTGAAATTTTATCTAATGGAATACATTATGAATTTTTAACTATGAACTTTATTGCTTACAGAATTTTATTATAAGATGATTATGAAACTTTGTTATAAATAATTAGTATTTTAATTTCATTTCAAAAAATATTTTAGATGATTTGTGAATGGAACTTTGTTATTTGATAAATTGGTATTGTTAGTACTTTATGTAATTAAAATTTAGTTTATGTTATGACATGAATTGCAATTTCTTTTCTAGAAAAATAATTACTTAATTTTAAGTTTTTAAACAATATAACCCCCCAAAAACTATACCATATGGCCCTACATCACCAACTAAAAAACTGCCCTACCCACCATAGAATTGGGCAGTTATGATTTGAACTTTTAAAAACCGTATAAAAACAAAACCGCCTGTTGTTCACTCCTAATCTCTATTGTGAGAGAGTGCTATTCCAGAAGGACTATTTTGCACCTCGAGAACCTAGTTTTTTTCTAGCTCCGTACAACCTATTAGCCCTGAATCCCAAAGATAACTCTCACACGAGCTTCATGTTAGCTCCGTGATTCCCTTCTCCCACAATGCCCGTTGGCCTTCTAAAGAATATCTCTACACTTTCAAAGTTGAGAAAATCACGTCGTCAGTTGATCTTCAAAAGAATCCCTCTGTACTTTCAAAGTTGGTTAACCTTTTCGAGTGAAATAGTATATTTATTACCAATTAGCAACAAAGTGGTCGAATTTTAAAAAGTTGAAAAAGCCAAGAACAATAAACAAAGTTACGTTATCATAAAAATGTCTTTTCCTTTCCCCTTTTTTCTGCTAAGTATGATCATTGTAATTATTCGAAAAAATTAAATTCCTTCTTTATCGTTGTTGTGAGCCGGAAAAACTGTGAGACGAGGAAGAAAAAGAACGAAAAACCTCCTCCCTCTGTTAAGGTCGAGAATCCAGACCTTGCCCTTCTTTCTCGATCTCTTGAAAGAGGTACAGTTTATATATTGTACCAAGATCCTATTCATTGCTTCACTTGTAACCTTCAAAAGGCAAGAATGCAATTTCGAGTTTAATACATCCTTTCGTCTAACCTTCAGGTATTTTCTCCACAATGTCCAGCAAGCTCTTCTGTATGCAAGTTATCCTACAAAGGAAAATAAGTAGAATAAAAAGACATTCTTATGTTCCAACAATTTAGTGTCAACTAGAAATCTCTTTTGCCATTACTTCACCATCAATGTACATATTTTAGGAGTTTTGGGGAAACACGCAACATTCAGAGCATAAGCTTCAAATAAGTTCTAACTAGCTCATTGTAAAATGCTGGGAATCGTTTTCCCTTTCAACCAAGAGCTAAAGCTACATTTAGTAAAATGAATTCGCAAATCAGCTCAATATGACAAGTACATTACATGAGGGTTTTTTTTTTTTTTTCGGAAGGAATTACATGAGGAACTCAATTTAAGAGTTTGGTTGCAATTAATTTTGTCACGCAATAGGGCAATCAACAAGAGAAAATTCTTACCTTGAATAATTTGCTATCTCTGGCTCTTTTTGTGCCGTAGTCTCTTGAAAGCCATAAATGAAACTGCAGTGGCTAAGGAATACCTGCTCAAATTAAAGCCAGCATCAGGAAACCTGTCGTAGAAACTGTGAGATTTACCATTGAATATTTTTAAATGAGATTGCTTTTCTGGTTCTTATGAGATTTTGTTGGCCTCTAAAGGATCTTATGTATGATCAGCTAGAAATGGGGTTTGTATTGTTCATTTAGAACCACCAGTATCATCATAAATTCTACATGCTCAAACAAGAAAATAGAAAGCTCATTTACATGTTTTGCTAGCGGCTGATAAAAACTATGAATGCAAGTATGCAAAGGTTGTATGTGATAGTTCTCGGATACTGAAAAGACAGAAACAAACAAAGATGCAAAAACCGACACTGGACTGAGCAAACAAATGAAGGAAAAGAAACAAGCATGAATAAGTATTAAGACCCAGGCAGCGTCATATTTCGTATTCTGATTCTCTGAGATATCACATACCAAGAACAAATAGAAATTATCAGAATAAATCAACTTAGTAGGTTTTCATAGAACTAGAACATATCGTCAATAAGGGGGAATTAGCAAAAAAGTAAAAAATAAATCAGATTTCAATACATACATGGCCATGCTCCATAATATACCATAATAGCACGCATTCACGTCTCTTCTAAAACTAGGTATAACAGCATGGGAACGTCTAAGCAAGAATACCAAAAGAATCAACAAGCATACCATGTCAATGTATAATTTAAATGGTCCTGAGGCGTGACTGAACTTTGAATCAAGGTATTCACATCCTTTGGTAAAGGGTATGGATTACTTGGATTAACATTTTCATTGA
Source organism: Parasponia andersonii (assembly GCA_002914805.1). Classification (NCBI taxonomy): domain Eukaryota; kingdom Viridiplantae; phylum Streptophyta; class Magnoliopsida; order Rosales; family Cannabaceae; genus Trema; species Trema andersonii. The sequence goes on along the minus strand of JXTB01000345.1, from coordinate 51,545 downwards.
TGTCCTCAATGTAGATAGTATTCTCAGGGAGTCCACATGTACGAGCAATTGCAGGAATATCAACATAGAACCACTGGTTGGAACTTGGTTCATTTGCCGGAACAAAAATGCTTGGCTTCTCACTCCCCCGAACTATTCCAATGACTTCAACAGAAGGAATGGTAGGAGCATGATCCTGTGAAGTGTGAGAAGTTGAAATCTTAAATATTTATGCACTGATAACTGCATGATTTAAATTATAAGAAACTACCTCAACATCTTTAGGTTTCTTTGTCCAAAACTTCCACCAAGAGCTTCTTCCAGTCTCTTGGACATTGTGGGTTTCTTGTCTTGAATGTTGTGCGCCATCATGTGAATCTTCTAAAAACTTTTCTTTCCAACTGCGGGGAACCCATCCTCTATTAACCAGAATTGGTGACTGCACGCTGGAAGAAGAATATTAATATATTGTCAGCTAGATATTAGGTACGGCAACAGAGTCTGAAATTATTAGCCAGAGATGTGAATTTACAATTAGTATACAAAACTAATGAGCGAGGAAAAAATAACAGAAACTACTTTATAATACTTTCTTTCCAATTTTAAATCCAAAACCTGTTGATGGGCAAAAGGTTGTTAATCGAGATAGGGAGATAAGTATCTTTCCTCCAAAGATAAATGGGGTAAATGTAAAACCTATTTAGCCCAATATCTTACAGAGTTCGTCTCCTAAAAAACTTATCCTCCGACAAAAAGGGTAAACCTGTGATTGAAAGATGTGTCTTTTCTATTTTCTTTCTAAAAACTAGAATCAGAACAAGAGAAACTTAAACAAGCAAGAATGTACGTTGAAAAGACAGTTTAAATAGATATAAACTCTAACAACAATCTAAATCCAAAAGTTTCCTAGTAAAAACACAAACCAAGCATAAACCTAATTGCGCTTTGATGGGAAAAGTATATAGCAAGAAGCAAGTGTATTTTGTAGCGTGAGTATCACAATGAACCACAAAGATTTTGTAGCGCAAGTATCACAATGAACCACAAAGACTACAAAACTCAATATGCTTGCACCTGTCAGGGTCATTTGGAATTGGGAGAAGGGGTGTGATGACATAGTAGCCATTTTCTGTCACTCCTGAAATGCTTCTTGAACGTGGACCAACGTAGATTGACTTTTCCTCATCAAAATTTCCTTTGCACACGACCTTTCTAAACTGTAAAGAGTCCAATCCTTCACTTGGTTGGAACACACTATTCCACCTTAAAGGTTCCAATTCTAATCGCTTATTTCTATATTCTAGCATTTTCACCTGTAACAAAATGCCTTGTCAAAGTATGTCATTGTTTAACAACGAAATTTCTGGATCACAAACTATCAATTGTAATTACTTTACATTGGTTCATTAGAATGTTCATGCAGGAAAGTAATGAAAGTAAAGGGTACATCTATTTTACCCTAAAATATGCCAGATCAATATTTGATTGCAATAGCACTAAGTATCTCTTTTATTCTTTATCTTTTCCTGCTTCTACATATACGCTATTTGTGAAATAACAATGGTCTAACAAACTGTAACTATGGGTTCTATGCCTATACGAAAAATAAGTTAAATGAAAGCGACATGAATTCAAATTTACCAGGAAAAAAAAAAAGAAAAGAAAAGAAAGTGAAAATAGAAATGGAAATGAGAGGCTGCACAAAAATAAGGAACACGTACTATTTACATACACGTGTCTAAAACATGAATGACAACTCTAAAAGGTAAAAGAGCAAAAAGATACATGAAGGAAAAAGTTATCTAAAATTCTAAATATGCTGCAATCCTATAAAATACAAAATCACATGATACTTTACTCAAAAATATAAAAGAAAGAGACTAAACCAACGAGTTGAAACAAGAAGCACAAGGCTAAACTGGTCAGATAAGGTTTCTCTTAATTTATGTGTAAGGTTTAATAATAAATCAAAGCCTGGTTTTGTTGCTGAAATATGCATATAACAATAAAAAGTACTCACATGGCATTGCGCACATTGAGAAAGTGTATCTTTTTTGTTCAAATTTCTAAATTATGTAATTCGAAAAAACTTTGAGACACTTCCCAGGATGCTGCATCCAGGTAAGAAACCATATTCATTTACAAGCTGTGGATTAGTATCTAAAATGTTTCTCAACTACACGTTTTATAAGAGTTGTTACAATACAACACAGCACAGTAGCATTATTTTGTCCAATACAATAAAATAAACCATAGCAGGAATGGACGAGTTTGAGATACATGAACCTGTGAATTACATGTGACAAATTTTTGGTAGAAGTAAAACAAGCTAAATTTGACTCATCTCCATGAACAAATCAGAAGAAAAGCTTGACAAAAAAAAAAAAAATATATATATACATATGTATATATATGTATATATATATATATAGAGAGAGAGAGAGAGAGAGAGAGAGAGAGAGAAACAACACCTTGTCTTGCCTTCTAAAAATCTGCCAAGTGCCAAGTCCAAAAGTGATAGCTCCAGGAAGAAAGAGCAACCATTTTGACCATCTCGACCTATTTTCATTCTCTAATTCAAACATACCAATAACAACCCAGAAAGCCAAAAGAAGAGATTATCGACCATTTTCGACAAATCAAGAAGATATTAAAACCCTATTTAAGGGGGGAAAAAAAAACTCACCAGCAGGAGATTGAATAGAGGAGGTGAACTGAGATTGAGGTGCAGTAGAAATGGCAGGTGAGGAACTGTAGAAGACCTCCCAATTGCCATTTCGGCGGAGCTTGGTTATGGATTTAACAATGGCGGTGGATTTTGCCATATTCATGGATCTCTAATATCATTTCATGACTCAGAGAATCTTTTGGTTTCCATTTCAAAATCAAAAAATCATGTTTAGTCCAAAATTCTTGCAAACAAAAACTCTATCTATCTATCTATCTATCTATCTATTACTATCCCAATATTCAAATAATTTTTTCAGTGAAAGTTGAGAAACGCAGCATTTTTATTTTCCAGTTCAAACTAAAAATAATAATAATAATAATAATAATCTAACAAAACAGAAAATATCTAAAGATTATTTCCACAACCCTAATTTAAGTTTTTAGCACACAACAACAACAACAACAACAACAACAACCCAACTCAACTGGATAGATCATAAAAATATTTTTGTCTATAAAAAACCAAATAAATAAATAAACAAGAAAAACCTTGATTAGGGGGGTGCAGTGGACTTTGGTGGAGGGACGAGAGGAGCAGCAAAGGAGGGCTTAAGCCTCTTCTTTTTCATTCCAGGAGCCGAAGGGGTTTATGGGAGAGGAGCTAACGGTCTCCAAACTTTTTGGGCCTTTTGCAGGATGGATTGATGACCCATTTCAGTAAATGGGCCTAGGCCCAGGCCCATCTGGGAAAAGCTCCGAAGGTACTCCTCCTAGTCCCAACTCAAGTGTCCATTGTCCATTGTCCATTGTCCAAAGTCCAACCTCTGCTTTCGTTGCTAATCTCCCTCGGCGGTGAGCAGCCGTTGGAATTCCACCCCCCAAAAAAACGAGTTCCAACTTTCTTTAGATGAAGAAGCTCAACTAGCCAGGCTTCTGTTTTTGATTAAGGTAATTAATTTATTCCGATTTTTCTTATGAATTGAACTATATTTCTTGTATTAAACATTACTAATGAATTGACGTCCTTATTTTGTGTGGACTGATGGCTCATTCACTTCTTCTTTCGTTCCACAAAATCCCGCTTTTAGAATGATATTATTCTCACTGTAATATATATATATATACACACATTTTTCCTTAAAAAGGGTTTTAAGTTTGATTCCTTTGTTTATTTAGGTTGTTGGCGTTTTCAAAAATTTGTTAATCTTTCACTTTGTTGATTAGAGAGAGAAAAAGCCTACCTGTATGTATAGATATTTGGACACAGTCGTTTGGTTAAATTTAATTTTTGGTATATACTGTTTAAAGGGTTTTTTTTTTTTTTTTTTCAAAAAAAAAAAAAAAAAAAAAAAAAAAAAAAAGAAAAGAAATGATTGCAGCTTAACTTTGTAATTCGCTTAATGTAGATAATTTCCATCACAATCAGTTAGCCCATTTTACTTGTTAGGCATCTGAGCATCTCAAATATTCTTTGTTGCTTTTGAATAAAAGGTTTTCGCATCTTAACGAGTGTGGTTCAAATCTCAGGTGTCACGCTAGAAAGCTGTATCACAGTAATTAATTCATGTAGAAAAGCACGATAGTTTCTGGTTCAAAGGTTAGAGATCGTAGATAAGCGTAAGGAAGAGTTTCATGAGTTATGCTGTTAACAGCATATTTGAAGAGTTTGAAGATAGATTTCTAGTTAGAGATGACCCGTGCTATTTGTGGTATAGATGAATAGCCTGGCAATATTGTGACCGTGGGGAATTCGATAGGAAATAAGGTTTTATTCCAAAGTTTGGCACACTAGCATGAAAATTTGGAAGATGAATGTTGAAGCGGTACATCAAGATTATATGACACGTTAAGGTTTGGAAACTGCATAAACTCATAGACCCTCCTATAAACGTTTCGCTTTCATGGTGTCTTGTCTCCTTCTCAAATCCCATGGGGTTGGACCTCGACAGAAACCCTCGGCTATTTCAGTTCTTCATTCTCTTTTCTACACCTCATTACACTCGTTACTGTCTCCCAAGACGTTGTGTTCTTGTGCTCAGAACGATTACTTGCTTACTAGCCCCATCTCCTCCTCCTCCTCTTCTTCCCCTTCCTCCCAGTCTCTTGTAAGAACAATTTGTTCATTGGTCTTCGAATCTTATTACCAACATGGCCATGGAAGACAATCGCCTCCAAAGCTCAATCTTAAATTGGATACTGATTCCTTGACCCATGAACAGGCTACAACTATTGTTGCTTCGCTAGCAGATGAGGGAGGCTCCATGGTTGCATTGAGTTTCTTCTATTGGGCGATTGGGTTCCCTAAGTTCCGCCATTTCATGCGGCTTTACATAGTTTGTGCTATGTCATTGATTGGTAATGGGAATTTGGAAAGAGCCCATGAAGTAATGCAGTGCATGCTGGGGAGTTTTGCTGAAATTGGGAGGTTAAAGGAGGCAGGTGATATGATTCTTGAAATGCAAAACCAGGGCCTTATGTTGACAACACATATATTGAATTCTGTTCTTCGAATTGCATGTGAAATAGATTCAGTTGAGTATGCAGAGGAGACTTTTGAGGAAATGTCTCACAGAGGGGTCTCTCCTGATTCTTGCAGTTATAGATCCATGGTTGTTGGTTATTGTAGGAGTGCTCGAATTTTGGAGGCAGAGAGATGGTTGAGTGAAATGCTTGACAAAGGCTTTGTTGTAGATAATGCGACTTTAACACTAGTCGTTACTACATTTTGCAAAGAGGGTTCTGCAAATCGAGCATTTTGGTTCTTCAATAAGATGAATGAAATGGGTTTGAGGCCTAATTTAATAAATTATACGTCTCTAATTCATGGGTTATGCAAGAGGGGCAGCGTAAAGAAAGCATTTGAAATGTTGGAGGAAATGGTTAGTAAAGGTTGGAAACCTAATGTGTTTACCCATACAGCGTTGATTGACGGTCTCTGCAAGAAGGGATGGACCGAAAAGGCTTTTAGATTGTTTCTTAAGCTTGTCCGGAGCAACAACTACAAGCCTAATATACATACTTATACGACCATGATAAGTGGATATTGCAGAGAGCAGAAGATGAATCGTGCAGAGATGTTGTTAGGCAAAATGATAGAACAGGGACTGGTTCCTAATACCACTACCTACACTACTCTTATTGATGGCCATTGTAAAGCTGGAAATTTTGAAAGAGCATATCAGTTGATGGATTCCATGAGAATTGGGGGTTTTTCTCCTAATACTTATACTTACAATGCAGTCATTGATGGCCTCTTGAAAAAGGGGAGGATCCCGGAGGCTTATAAATTGATTAAGAAAGCATCTCGTGATGGGGTACGTTCTGATAGAGTCACTTACACAATTCTAATATCAGAGCATTGTAAGAAAGGTGAGAGTAGGGGAACCCTAATGCTTTTCAATAAGATGGTCAAAGTTGGACTCCACCCTGATATGCATTTATATACAACTTTGATAGCTTTCTTCTGTAGACAAAAAAGAATGAAAGAAAGTGAAATATTTTTTGAGGATGCCATAAGGCTAGGCTTGGTTCCAACAAAGGAGACATATACATCCATGATCTGCGGGTATTGTCGAGATGGAAACATCGCCTTAGCCACAAAATATTTCCGTAGGATGGCTGACCATGGTTGTGCACCAGATAGTATTACTTACGGTGCTCTAATTAGTGGGCTTTGCAAAGCGGCGAAGTTGGATGAAGCTCGCAGGTTATACGATGCCACAATAGACAAAGGATTATCACCTTGTGAAGTTACTAGGGTAACGTTAGCATATGAGTATTGCAAGCGAGAAAACTTTTCGACGGCTATGGCTATCTTGGAAAGGCTTGACAAAAGGCTCTGGATCCGCACGGTTAACACTTTGATCAGGAAACTTTGTAACGACAAGAAAGTTGGCATGGCGGCATTGTTCTTTCACAAATTGATGGATAAAGACCATAATGTGGACCGTGTAACATTGGCAGCATTCACGACTGCCTGTTACGAGAGCAACAAGTATGCTCTAGTTTCTGACTTGTCTGAGAGGCTTGGCAAAACTGGTTTGGCAATCCAAGCTCCTGAAGCTGGTCCATTTTAGGTATGTTAGTACTATTTGACTTCAATGTCGGCCCAAATTTAATATTCATTCGAGAGCAAATAACTCAAGAATGGGATACCAATCTAGGTACACAGGTGTTTGTTTACGAGATTTTTTCATTCATTTGCTTTTCTTGGTAGTAAATTAAAATATGTAATTTGTACGACTTTTATCCTACTAGGTTGTAAATAACTTATTTTCAAAATTAACTATCCGTGTACGTTTACATCAGAGTCAAGTATACCTCGAATACAATGACAGATTGAGGGCCCCTTCGCGTTTGTATAGTTTTGGAAACTTAAAAAAGGGTTGGCCCAGGGAAAAAAAAAACACGTTTGGTAGCCCATTTCCAAACATTGTGTCCTGATCAAGCTTGTGTCGAGACCTCTAAAATGGTGACAGTGTGCTTGGTCAACACTGCTTTGCTATGGTGACTGGAAGCGAGTTTAAGATCCTCTGCTGGCATCGTCGTCTGAGAGGAAAAGGTAACCCTTATCCAAAATCCAAGATGCATCACAACTGATCGGTGATTTGAGCATTATTTTGGCTGAGATTTTTGGTGTTAATGAGTTCTCTCTGTTATGTAAATTAATACTTGTCGGGCTTTGTTTTCTTTTTTTGTTTTTTGTTTTTTTTTTTTTCTTTTTCCGTTTTTGATACTTAACACGTTTTGTGCTTGATGCAAGTTCGAGAACCACATTTTTTTTTTTTCACATCTTTGAGCTGATTGTGTTAGATATTATGAATTTATACAAACAAATTCGTAAAGTGCATAGGAGCAATGAAGAAATTAGGGAGGCAACTCTCTTATTTTACTTCCATTCACGACACAACATACAATCGAGTTTTATAGAGACTTCTAGGAAAGACAGCCTCTACAAATTAACCAAAAACTAGTCACTGAAAACAAGGATTCCAAGCCTAAAAACAGGAAAAATAATACAAAACACCATCCTTAAAACAAAGAAAATAAAATTGGTTGTAAGAAATAAATCAGCCAAAAGACCCACAAGACAGAGGAAAAATAAATAAAGAAAAAAAAAAAAAAAAAGTAAGAATAAATAATTATGAAATTCTACAAGCAATGTTGTTTACCTTCATTTCCATAAATTGTTTCTAATGTTACAAGATTCGGGATATACAAAGTCCTGACTCCAGAGCTTCAAAATATAATTCTTGTTTTGTGGTTTGTTTGATTTTCTTGTTGAAGAAGCAATACCCACAGTGTGTTCTTATCTTCCACCAATTTCCTACGGGTGGGGATCTGTCAAATTTCCAGGTTATCTTATAATGATCCTATAAGCTGAAGCACAATTGCTTGATAGTCCTCTTTTCATAGATGTTTGTGCGAATGTGAGTGAACACGTTGGAATTCAGATTCATAGTCACACACGAAAGCAATGATATTCAAGTTCCCAGCAGAAATTTAGGTGCAAATGCTATTTGCTTAATTCTATGCAAATTCTCTCTCTATGTATGTATGTATTTTTTTTTTTTTATGTTTTTTTCCCCTCACCATAACTATTATATTTGATGAAGTCATATGTTATATAACATAAAGGAGAGTAATTATATGTTGTTTCTTAGAGCATTTTGAGAGTTTTTAAGTCGATAAAAAACATTATATGAGTTAATTATGGCTGGCAGTTTCCCTTTCCTGTTACGGTTGTTGGTATAAGCTATAATTAGTATTGCTATTTTGTATTCAACATTTTCTTTTTTCTTTCTTTTGTTGTAGAGTAAGGGACCTCAACGTTCGGGCTCGAAAATAAGTCTCTTGGAGAGACTTGACCATAGTGAAGAGAAGCTTGAGAAAAGCTGAAAAAACTCGAGAAAATTTGCTGGTTGTTGGTTGTATTGACAGTGTTCCTTTGTGATTATTTGTTTATGGAGTACTTATGTTTTTATGTTCTTAGATTATTGATTTTGTAAAATTGACGAGATTCTTCTGATGCGAAGAACTTGCACTAGTTTCTAGTGCTTATCTATGGTCCTAGTTTGATAGATATCAAGATACAAGCTACTAACTAGTAAGTTTCTACCAAAATTTAATTTATTTTGTAGATGGAGTAAGAAAAAGAAAAAGAAAAATGTTCTATAATATGCTAGAAGAAAAATTAGCAGGTTTGCCCTTTTGAACAACTCTTTCCTTTTCTTTTGATTTTTTTTTTAAAAAAAATCATGCTAAATTATCAAGTATGAGGATGCTATAGCAGTGAATGGTTAATGCTTTTGGGGATTAGAACACTGTTACCTACTTTTTAAGAAAAAATGACGAAAATACAACCTAAAAGATGTATTATTTTTGTACGACCAAAGAGACATTTTCTTTAAAATCTTGATGCTTAAGGATGCGGTGGTAAAATTATAAATATTGACAACTTTTTAAAGACTTTTATTATTAAAAGAAACAGCCATGAATGATGGAAAATTTGTCGCTATAATGGTGTTTTTTATTTTTATCAGTTGTTGCAACGATGGTTAGACCCCAATTGATTTTCTCCTCTCTCAAGTTCAAAGTTCAAACCACAGTACTACCATTTTCATAGTTTATGCTTTCTTATTTTTTTTCTTTTTCTTTTTTTTTTCTTATATTCTTTATCTTTTTAATTCATGTTTTCAATTTTTTTGCCCACCTTTCTAAATTTATTATATTTCATTTTCATAGTTGAGGTCTTTTTTTTTTTTTATTATTATATTCTTCATCTCGTCAATTTATTTTTTCATTTTTTTTGCCCACTTTTCTAAAATTATTATATTCTTAGAAACCATAGGTTTGTAGAAAAATAGTTAGATTTCTTTTAGCAGAATATCATGTACGTAAGTAAATAACAAAAAACCAATTTAGTTTATACATAGCACAATATCATATATGTAACTAACTACAAGAAACCACAGAATTTTCAAGAAACTATAAAATTTCTAAGAAATCAGTTTAGTTTTTTTTAGCATAATATCTTTTTATGTAAGTAAATCATACAAGAAACCAATTTACACATTTTTTCTTTATCTTTTTTTTGTTATTATATTCTTTCTCTCTTTAATTTCTTTTTTCATTTTTTATCTACTTTTTTCTTTTTTATTCCATTTTCATAGTTTACCATTTTTTTTCTTTTTCTTTTTCTTTTTCATTATTATATTCTTTATATCTTTAATTTTTTTTTCTTTTTTTCACATCTTTCTCAATTTATTATATTCCTGGAAATCTAGTTTCCTTTTAGAATAATATCATATATGTAAGTAAATCATAGAAAACTAATTTAGTTTATATATAACAAATGTCTTATATGTAAGTAAATCACAGATAACTGCAAAGATTTCCAAGAAATTAGTTTGGTTTTCTTTTAACAAAATGTCATATTTATTAGTAAATTACAGGAAAACTAAAATGGTTTTCAGGGAACCAGTTTACTTTATGTATAGCAGAATGTCTTGTATGTAAATAAATCATAGAAAACCGCAAAAGTTTCCTAGAAATTAGTTTGGTTTCTTTTTAGCAGAATGTTCTGTACGTAAGTAAATCATAAGAACCATAAAGGTTTACTAGAAACCAGTTTGGTTTCTTTTTAGCGAAATATCCTATATATTGGTAAATCATTGAAAACTACAAATATTTTCTAGAAACCAGTTTAGTTTCATTTTAGCGGAATACCTTGTATATAAGTAAATTAGTTTAGTTTAGTGGAAACCAGTTTGATTTCTTTTTTCTCCTTCTTAATCGACTATTAGATTCTAACAACTACATCAAATAGTCAGAAAACATTTGTAAAAATGATTTACGGTTTCTAATATTAATTGGTAAATGGTTTCTGGCAACCGCAAGATTAACTAGTGCCCAGTAGTATCAATTGATTTATGAGTTTCTGGTAACCAAATTAATTTTTTGATTTTGTTTATTAGTTCTGCATATAGTTTCTTTTATTACTATGATTGTTTCTTTAGTAACCAAATTGGTTTCTCAAATCATTTCTCGACCTAAAATTGCTTAAGAAGCTTAAATGATAGATTAAAAATGGAAAAATAAAAATAAAAAAATAAAAAAAAAAGAAAATGAAGTGGATTTAAAAAAAATTCAAAAAGATAAAACGAAAAATGAATAAATAAAGGAAATAGAAAATGGAAAAGGAAAATAAATAAAGAGAAATTAAAACAGAATAAATAAGATTATTGATAAGTGAATTACTTGGTCATGATTTTATCTCTTTATTTGCTTAATTTTCTTAATTTCTCTCTTAGTTCTCGTGTTTTTATTTATTTTTCTCAATTTTTGAATAATTGTAGATGTATTAGACAAGTTCATCATGTTGGTAAAGAACAAACCGAGGCGTTTTAAGTAGAAACTCAAACATCACAATGTTGTGTAAATAGCGTCATGACGCTCAACATTCTGGATTTTTTTCCAGAACCCATAGTGCCGCGACACTGTGCAAGTAGCGTTGGCTACCCTGTTTTTATCCCAATGTTGCGGTGCTATATACCTAGTGTCGCGACACTCTGTGGTGTTGTACGACATTTTCTTTAGCCATTATTTCTTGAAAAATTGTCATTATTTGGGCCAGAATAAATAAGTTATTGTTTGGGCCAGATCGTAAAATTGTCATTATTTCTTGAAAAATTGTACTAAATGTCATTTTTCCATTTTTTTTTTCATTCGGTTTATTCTTTATCGGGTTGATTAGTTATTTGACTATTTTTTGCTCAAAATTTAGTATATGACAAGCTCTAAAGTTTATAGCTAATAGTAATAATAGAGATATACAAATTTACACACAAAAGTCATACACAATGATATGGTATGTTTTTTTTACCAATCATGTACATGATGTGGTCCCACTTTGAAAACATATGAGTGATTAAAAAGCATGCTACATTATTATGTGTAGTTTTGTGTGTAAATTATGTGTCCCTAGCATTACTATTATAGCTAAATGTCTAACTTAATTAATGAAAAAAAATAGAAATACAATATATTTCACAACTGAAACTTTTAAAACATGAACATTTAGTTGTAACTTTTAAAATATAGATATCTACTTAAATCAAATTTAAAAAATTGATCATCTATTTAGCTTTCTCTTATCAAAAAAATATATATTGAGTTTCTGATTTATATCAACTAAAAATATAGATTTCAAAATCTAATCAAATTGTGTTCGAATAAGCAATTCAGTGAAAATTACCATATGAATATTTGCTAATACGTAGAAACCTTTGGATTTTAAAATTCGATCAAACTGGCATGAATCACTCATTTAGTTAACATTAGCCAAGCAAATGACTAACCAATTTGCCGTTGGTATACAGTTATGTGCCTCACCAAAACAAACGAGAAGAGAGAGATAAGTACGTGATTTTCATCCCAAATTTGGGACCAATGCCATATGGGTCATATCACATACCAATTTTGGTAAAATAGATATTTTGGGCCTAATTTACTTGGATTTCAAAGTCAAAAGTTTTAGGATTTCTAACACTTTTACCCGTATAACCCAAAAATAATTACAAAAATACGAAGGTTAATTCTTCTTCTAATTCTCGTATAGTTTTATTAGAAAAATATCATTTTAAAATTTTTTTAGAAAAATATCATTTTAAAATTAATTACTAGTTACCTATTTTTGAAAGAAAACTGGTTCGATTGTCAATTGTATAGCATAGCAGTTATAAATACCTTTGGTTACAAAAATATGGAGGTGAGTTTTTTTCTTTCAATTTTCGTATGGTTTTATTTAAAAAATATCACTTTTTAATTTTTTTTTAAATACTATATTTAAAATGATTACTAGTTACCAGTTTTTAAAAACTAACTAGTAGTTATTAATTATATAACAGTTATAAATACATTTGATTACTAATTATCAATATTTGAAAACTGATTTCCTGTTAGTAGTTACTATTTAAAAAATGATATTTTTTTAAATATTTCTTAAAAATGACATTTTTTAATAAAAAAGAACTGATTTTTTTTTTAAAAAAAAAAACAGAGTCCACCATATTTTTCTCATTTTATTTCCAAAAATATTTTTCACAAAGTTTTATTTGATTTGTTAATGAAAATCTAGGCCTAAAGTCCAAAAAATTAAAAAATTCAAGATAAGCTAAATATTCAAAAAATAACGTTTTATAACATTAATAAAAATAGCATTTTCGGAAAATATATTAAAAATGCCACTCTTTCTTCAAAAATTGTAATTTTCAAAAGTACTTAGGGTAACCGGACATGTTAATTAATGCAACCAATTGAATTACTTGAGATCACTAGTATGATTGTATCTCATTAATTGGTAAAAGTTGTATTTTTCTAAATAAATATTAGATTTTTCAAAAATAAATAAATAAATAAAAATTCTGGATTTTTCTTTTTTCTTTTTGCTTTTTGTGAAATTTAACCATATAAAACCAATTTCCACTAACCAAAAACCCTATATTTTTTTTTCCCTCTAAAGTTAAAAAAACCCAAAATTTTCTCTGATTATAAACCGTTTTAATTTTTATTTTGAGAATCAAATTAATTTTAGTCATGATGCACTTTTTGTACACAGATCATTGTTTTCTCATTTGTCTAAGTTACCATTTTTTCACTCTCCTTTTACAGCACTTGATTAAACTAAAGGATGAACTGGATTTCAACAAACAATAACTAAAATAATTCATTATTCATACACATGCTACTTGACGCCTTTCATAAACCCAAGCCGAAGGGGAGTTCAGCTTATTAGAGCGAATTCATACAAAAGAGAATATAAGAAATAAAAAGAGGATCGAGAGAACAAAAATTGGTGCACAAGGTTCAGAGTTATTACAATGGGTCGCCATTAACCATTATGACCAAAATCATAATATGTAAAAAATAAACTACAAAATTGAACCTGGCCGATGAACCGACGGTTCAGAACTGAATTTTTAGTGCCACATAATCATCGAAGGAGCCGGTTAGTTTCGATTTTCGGTTGCATGAATCATTTCGATTGGTTTTGGTTCTAGTAAAAAGTTTAAGTGTACGAGGTTTCAAAGTTACTACAGTCGGGGTTGCCATGAAACAAACAAAACAAGAAATAAAAAAAACTTTGTGATCCCTTAGTGTTGAATAGGGATCACTTCGCAGGGGATACAAATCGAGCTTTATTTATTTATTTATTTTGCTTAAAAAATATTACTTGTTTGATCGTATTTAGAGAGTGGACTAACCCATATGGGAAATGAATGGCTTTTTTTTTTTTTTTTAAAAGAATATTTATGTATATAAATATATTTTTTTTATTTTTAATAAACTCGTACCCATTCTTTGAAAAATGTATGCCATAGATGTTTATACATGAAATCATTTTTTGAAAAATACAAAACTACGGATACTTATACATGAAGTATATACATGAACATACATTTTTTTGTATAAAAATTATAGATAAAAATTGATATACGTTTTATAATATATACCATATATCCAAAATAGATATGAAGCTATTAAAATAAAAAGGCATGTATTTATGAAATATAAATACGCAGGTATTTATTAAGCCTAATGTTAGAGAAATTTACATTTGGTATCCGTTTTTGTACTCATATTTCACAAGTATCTGTATTTAATTTTGTTTAAAAAATACCCTTTTTTATGGTATGAAAATGTATACCATAAGTATCCGTTTTTGTTCTCATATTTCACAAATATCTGTATTTAATTTTGTTTAAAAAATACCCTTTTTTATGGTATGAAAATGTATACCTATGGTATATATTTTGAAATATTTACTAATTTTAGGTATAGATTTTATTCATAAAATGTATGTTGATGTATAAAATATTTGGAGTTTACATTTATCCGAAAGCGAGTATAAAATCTGGTATTTGTGATACAAATAGAAAAGCTGTATTCATGAAAATATGCTTAATAAAACAACAGGTATTTTATGAACTTTTCTTAACGTGTAATGGGTCCAAACTTTCAAAGCCCATTAAGAGAAAGGTCCAAAATATTCGTGCCAAACTCCCAATTAGGGTTTATAGTACATTCCAAGGAGCGAGCAGCCCCACCTCATAAACAAAAACCCTCTATATATATACAAACGCCAATTCCCTCGTCCTAGCCGAGGTAGAAACGAAAAGAAAGGGTACGGCGGCCGCCATGATTTATTTGGTAATTGATTGAATCTCAAGGATCTTCTCATATTTTTTATTTTTATTTTTATTTTTATTTTTCCATTTGGTTATCTTTATGTTGATTTCATTCTGCAATCTGTTTGGTTCAAATTGATTTTTTGTATAAAAAAAATGAAATTAAAGGCAATTAGTGAGCAGCGTCACTGATGCGCCTAACACTGGTAGCGCATTCAGCCCTTTTCGTTGCCGATAATATACTTTTTGGAGCAAATATGCTTGCGGGTGCCACCCTCTTTTATGCGGCTTCTGCATTCATCTGTTCCTACATATTTCCTTATTAATGAATCATGTTCGTTCGTTTGTTTCTTTTCTAGATCGAAAACAGTTTCATTTGAATTCAAATTTCGTACAATTATTTTCGAAGAGATTTGATAGGACCATTAGCAGAGGGCCCTCAACGTTGCATTACCATAGGTTACGATACTAGAATACTGAAACTATTAGCCAGCAGCGAATCCAGATCCAGCTAAATGGCTGTGTTCTTTGCTGAAGTGGAGTTGTCTGAGGGCGAACCTGATTAGAAATTGAAATATTCATTGTAAATAATTAACTTATTACACGCATAAAAAGTACTGATAAAACTCATGAATAAGAATTCTAGTGCTAATTGCTATCAAAATTTGGAATTCCCATAATAATAAGCCAACCATCAATGATTATTTTACAAAAATATGGTTGATTTCCCGTTAAATTCAGAGCCTCTATCATGAATGTTGTATGTCCTTCTGTTATGAAAATATAGCGTGAATCTTGTATTTACAAAGATGAGCATTTTAAAATATTTCATTTCATTAACATAATCCAAATGTACGCTTAAAACTAGATGTTATATCGCTCATGTCCTTGCTGCTGTCTGATACTGCTGACGATTTGTCTGGTTTTCCTTGTGAACCGGTCGGCGCGGTCGGATCTATGATTAGAAAAATAAATAAATAAAATAGACACATTAGAGTGAGATTGTAAACACACAAGTGTGATTTGAACAGTAAATAACATAAACGAACATATTTATCCCAAGTTTGGTAAAGTTACACTTGAAATATGCTCTGAAACTATGTAAGTAGTCACTTGGTTTGAATTAATTGTTTACAACAGGGCTAAGCAATCTTATTTGAATCTCCAGCTAGTATTTTTCAGAGAAAGTGGTAACTTCACAAAGTTCTCCTGTTTGCGTAGTCTAGATTAATACTAAGTTTAACACCTGGATGAAACAGAGTGCAAATCGACTTGTTGGGTCAAAATTCCAAATTTGGCTATTAGCTCGAGAAGTGATTCGTTCCCGTATAAGAAAACATTATCGTGAGAAGACTTGATCACAAACTACCAGTAGCTTGTTAACCTGAATTATGTTACTCATATTTAAAGGTCTGAACGGATTCAAGAAAAGTTACTTCGAAGAATCTAATCTTAAGTATTTCAAGCTAAGCCAATACAAAACAAATAAACTGCTGAAAGTCTTGAGGGTTTCTATAAGTTTAAAGAAGAAGGGGGGAAAAAAAAAAAAAAGAGAGGAAGAAACTTATATACCTTTTTCGCAAACTGAAACATCAGCATTGGCACCGCAAGCCTTTGGAAGCCTCAAAGCATCATCCTGGGTGATGTTGGGATTCTTCAACATGTCAGCATTGTTGAAGATGTCGCAGAAGCAATTGGAATCGTCGGAGACCATCTCCTTCAACGGCAAACAGCAAGACGGGGCTGGCAGCGCAGCTGTTGGCTTCAAGTATTCTTAACAAGGAAGGAGTTTCCGCACGCATGGCATCGATGCAGCCACGGAAGAACTCTCAGAAGATGTCCTTTGGCTAAGAATGCCATTAGTGCCTACGCCTCCAGAGAGACCCACAAAAACCAATATAGCAAAGACATGCTGAAGTTTTAGGCTGTGCTTTATGGAGAAAGGTCCATGTTTGTGATCT
Source organism: Parasponia andersonii (assembly GCA_002914805.1). Classification (NCBI taxonomy): domain Eukaryota; kingdom Viridiplantae; phylum Streptophyta; class Magnoliopsida; order Rosales; family Cannabaceae; genus Trema; species Trema andersonii. The sequence continues at coordinate 34,747 of JXTB01000345.1, read as the reverse complement.
GTAATACTGCACAAGGCCACAATCAGAGGTGAATTTTCTGATTGGGAAAGCAACGAGTGACACAATCAAATAAAGAGCTCTGTTTCTCTCTTTGTTTTCTGAAAGCTTTATGATTTTGCTTAAAATTTTCTCATCTTTTGACTTTGTGATACAAGATGCAGCTAGTCCATATTTTTGAAGTTTTTTTTTTTTTTTTTTTTTCCTTTTGACATTGTTTGTCTGTCGTCACTCTGTTGAGAAAACTGTTTCAATGGAATTTACAGATTCTTCTTCCAAAGGTAACATAATCTTTTCGCATATTTCATCACACGTAGCACCTTCAACATTTTGGATTTACGACAAAAATGCTTTCTCTGCTTTTGTTTTTGGTGTGCGTGTGCTATTTCTGTTCCTAGTTTTTTGTTTAAAGACACCGAGGGGTTTTTCTTCTTTTTATTCGTACTTTTGCTTTTGTTATAATGGAAATTTTGATCCGTATGTACATTATTCAACCATGTACAGTACTTACGGCAACTATTTCTTGTAACCACGACAGATGAGATGACCACAATACATATGACATAGTGTTGGATTCATTGACGATCTTCTCAAAGGCATGATGTGCAATATTCAATTTCTGGTTAAATTTTAAGATTTGATACGTACTCACGAATCTTAGAACAATGAGTGATGGGATAACAAATTAGCAAGAGAGGAAATGATTAGTACTACTTGTTAATTTGTTGAGATCAGTAGAATTGCCATTTGCGAGAGCTTCTCTCTGCTCCGCAGTTTGCTTGTGCCTCCCTTCGTCCCTTGCTCATTATGGGCATTTTACAAATCCGTAATGATAAAAACGTAGAGGTAAACGGATTAGGGAGGAATAAAAAAAATTGATTCATCGTTTCCTAATTTAACTATGTGGAGGATTTCGAAAATTTGTGTTCTATATGGGTAAGTAAATACATTGATTGAAAGGAGAATTTTTTTCTTTTTTAACATCTCATAAGAAAAGGCACACGTCCTTGAGTATTAACAGTAGTAAAAGCAGAGTTAGCAAAATAGTATCGTATGAAGCTAATTTTGTTCTTAGTATAAGAGTTATGCGAGGTCAAAAGAACAAAATAATAGCTTTATTTCAAGTTTCATATTAAATAATATATTAGCTAGGTTCTTAATGTTGGATATTCCAAGAAAGGGTTCTCTCTTTCGGCATGAAATCAAACTTTCTAAAGAGAAGTCTCCCAAGATTGAGCGAGAGAAGGAATACATGAAGTCTTTTGCATCCACGGTAGGAAATCTCATATATGCCACGCTCAGTGTAAGACTTGATATATCTTATGTTGTTGGGTTTGTTAGCATTTATCAATCCAAACTAGGACTAGTACATAGGGTCACATACAAGCATATACTCAAGTATTCGGTGAACAACGAGACATTATATACTAGTAAATTATTCAGATAATCTTAAACTTATAGGATATGTGGGTTCATATTTTCAATCTAATTCCAATTGCAAAAGATCAGCACTAGGTCTATATACACTCTAGTGGTCGAACTAGGACATAAAGAAATATCAAATAATCTTGCATTGCTGAATCTACCGATGAAGCCAAATATGTAGCTGCCTACTAAGCTACTAAAGAATTAGTATGGCTTCGTAAGATTTCTTACGGAGCTTGAAGATGAAATGTCTCTAACTGCTGCTATGAAAATCACACTTTAATGTGATAGCAACGGAGCAATTTCTAACAAAAAATAAACACGTAGAGAGGAAATATCACCACTTAAGAGATATAGCACAAATTTAAGGGGAGACGTGACAGTGCTTAAGATATTTTTTGAAGATATTCTAGTAGATCCGTTTACAAAAGCACTTCCTAGAAAGAGTTTTATGGAAACATGCAGAGTTTTTGACTTAAAGACATCCAATTTGTGTTAGGGCAAGTAAGTTATTAATGGAATTTATGACCTTGAAGCATTAATTTCCTGTAATATTATTTAAGTTCACAAAAATATTTTTGTTTATCTATTTCATGCAGCGTTAGTTAATGTAAAGTTATATCTATCCAATGTAAAACAACCCAAGACTACAAAACTAAAAGTGTGTGATAGAATTATTTACTTAAAATGTTATGTATAATAGATATATATACCTAGTGTGAACAATAATTCACAACTCACAGGATAATAGCTAGATACCATATCAGGTACAACGGTTGTTGGCTTCTTTGTTTCAATTAGGAGTGATAAATCTAAAATCACCAAATACAAACTAAAAATATATTCAAAAAAGTATAATTAAGGATTTATCCTAATTCTGAAATGAATAATGAATTCTCATATTAATGAACTATGTTATGTGAATTATCAATGAGTACAATCTATGATCCAACTTGTTGACCTCGGTAACTTGGTAATAGATTCTCATAGATATGGAGCATCGGATTATAGATATCTAACCTATAATTTTTATAATAAAGAGTTAATATCATCTCATAGCTACGAGTACATATATAATTATTATTTAATAAAGAGGTACATTGAATTATGACTTTCTTGATAGAGTCAAACTATTACTTGTACGTATACGAGGTAATGAGGAAGCAAACATTCGGAGAGGAAAATCGGTAATTTTAACTTCCTTCCAATTATAGATATTTTTTATAAGGATACATGGCCACATATTTAACTGTAAATGAGTTTACATAATGTGTATTTAATTTAATTGTGCATAACGGACCTTTAATGTAATAGGCGATTATTGATATTATTGAATAATAAATTAAAAATTAATTGGAATTGGCGCAATATATTGTAGCTAGAGATGTTAACTAAGTTGTGACATGCTAGCCCAAGTACATTTAGTTGTGATATATTTGTGTCTCGTGCCATGCCAACCTAAGTATAATTATTAATCGTGTTATGCCAATCTCGGCTTGAACATACTTACTAATCATGTCATTCCGTGTCTAGTCCCTTACTCGACATTGGTGTCTACTTACTCGACAGAAGTGTCAATTATATAGATAGTATGCCTAGTATAGTCGAGAGAGTCTCCAGTGCTTAGATAACAATTACTAGTTTATGGCTCGATAATTATGTCTAACATTATTTATGTAGTGCCGATAGCATAGATGTTCAATTGTTTAGCCAAGACTTGACAATACTGTTAAGTGGAGTTCATATGGTACAATTTCTTATGTTTTAGATGGTATGTCTATAAATTAGACAAATTTGTCTATCTAAATCTGAGTTTCTTTTTTTTTTTTTGTAGCTTTTTAGATAAGACTCGACATTACTATCGAGTGGAGTTGATATTGTATAATTTCTTACTTTCTAGACAGGTTGTCTATAAATTAGACAGATCTGTCTATCTAAATATGGTTTTCTTTTATGTAGTTTTTTCAAACTAGACTTGATAATACTGTCTAGTAAAGTCGATATTATACAATTTATCACTATTTAGACAATCTATCTAGCAATTAGAGAGATCTATCTAGCCAGATATGTGTTTCTTCTATGAAAATTTTCAAACAAGACTCAACAATATTGTCAAGTGGAATCAATATTGTACAGTTTATCACCTTCTAGACATGTTGTCTAGAAATTAAATAGTTTTTTCTTTTAGATTTGGATTTTATCTTCGCAGTAGAACTTGCTATTTTACAACCCAATTTTTAGTTTACAAGTTTTTAGGCTAAAAAATTGATCAAATACTTTCTATTTTTCACTATAGTTTCAAGTTCTACTACAAAATAACTTCTAGTCTATAAATCAAACTTACATTTGTAACAAAGATTAATGGCAAAGAAACATCTTCTACTTACTTCAACCTTCAAAATGGAGGATCTTGTTTTTCTCTGTTAAAGTGCAAAAGTCAGGACTCTAAGCTTTCTAGTTACTCTAAGCTTTTGGCTGAAATATATTTTCCTGTGACTCCAAGCTTTTACTCAGTGGTCCTTTCAAAAATAATCTTTTCACATAGAGAGAAATAGGGATAGAATAGGAAGGAACCGAAATAGAGAGATAAACCTTCTCTTTTCTTTCTTTTTTTTTTCATTCTTTTTAAATTTAATTCGGGGTATAAACGTCATTGTACCTTAATCTTATTTAAAAGGGGTTATTATAGCAAAAAAAAAAAAAAAAAAATTAATGGTGGTATAGTGCTCAAAATCAACTATCGGTAGGGGTATTTTACCTAATTTTCTAAAATTATTTGGAGACTTTATTCCTTAACAAGCCCCAGATTGCATTCCTATCCAACATAAGCCTGAATTAATTCTGCCACCACCATTACCAATAGCACCCCCCACTATCATCGGTCTTAATCTCGGTCCCTCTGACCCCTTTACTCGACTGGATTAAAAAGTTTGATCGTGATTGAACTTGTATTGCCGCCTCTCCTAGTAGTTCTGACTGATTTTCGATTGGTAGGATGAAGATTTTGACCTGATTCAAAAAATTTCGACTAGAGTCGAGCTACTCGTCGATTATAATCGAATAATTTCAATTCCGAACGACCATGGTCGGTCATCTTTTCGACCCCGCTTCCTTCATTTTTTACTTTTTCGACTTGGTCAACAAATTTCGACTAGAGTCGACTTTGGGGGATAGTTTTGAATTTCAAAATTTTTATTAAATAAAAGTTTTAATTTTGTAAATGGTTTATATGTTGTCCTTTTACTCATCACATTCTTTAAAAGAAGGTTAAAATTGATAAATGACTCCTAAAAATTTCATTCAACAAGAAGTTCTCTTTTGTAAATGAATCATTATTTGTCCTTTTTTCCATCATAGCCATCAAATTAGGATAAAAAATGATAGGCCCCACTTTTAAATGAAACATGAAATTTGTTGATTAATAAATGACTCCTAAAAATTTCATTCCACAAGAAGTTCTCTTTTGTAAATGAATCATTATTTGTCCTTTTTTCCATCATAGCCATCAAATTAGAGTAAAAAATGATTGGCCCCACTTTTAAATGAAACATGAAATTTGTTGCACACATTAAATAAGGATTAACTAATTATTCTTATATACTAATGATTCCTAAAAACTTCTTTTATCATGGCAAAATACCATGTATAACCCTCTATTCTTAGAAAATCCTAAAATATACTTTTAATTTTTCAAAACAAGATCCAAAGTTTAGAAAATATATGGTGTATGTCTTTTTTTTTTGGTGTATTAGTTAATGACCTCATTTACTAATTTATAGCTTAATGACTTATTTTTAAATTTATTTAGGTAAATATCTTTTTGTTAGTTTAAAGATTTTATTTTATTTTATTTTTTTACCGTTGTTGCCATTATTGGGAAAAAAAAAATCATTGAATGGTATATCTCTTTTTTCTCTTGATATATCAAGCTATTTACTTGGGTATATTTTTAGATGTACCATGTTGTAATGTTGAACTTTAGAGATATTTTTTCAATTGTGGTATATCCTTTTACGAGAATGTATATATGATCAGGTTTTATATAAAAGAAATTGTATATTTAATAAATTAAGTTCTTAAGTTTGATTGATTTCTTTTTAGTCACAGTAGATTTTTTTTATAAACTTACTATATCTAACTTAAAAAATGATGCTTTAAAACATTGAAATTACAACATAGATAAATGAATAGACCAAGAGAAAAATATGATGTACTATTCAATGGTAATTTCCTATAATTTGCGGTAAAATTCACTTTCTGTGATTCTATAATATTAAAAGAAGTTTAAAAACCACTGAACTAATAAATAGACATGAATTTATAGAAGATTATGGGTTTTGACGAGAGTAACGGTTAATTACATAATAAGTGGTATACATGAAAATATACCGAGTATATATAGATATACCAAGAAAAAAAAAAGAAATATACTACTTAAGGATGATTTCTATTTAATGGCTATAAAGCTCATTTATGAAATTTCATGAACTTATATATATTAAAAAAGAGTTTAAAATATATTAACTAAAAAATGAAGATTAATTTATAAAAATATTTTTTTCTAAGTATGGCTTAACTAATGATCACCACTTACTACAAATTTAAAAGAAAATAACACACATACACACATACACATACAACAAAACATACAAATGTATCAAATTTGGCCACATATATTGTAAAACATATCCATATTTTAGATCTAAAAACAATAGTAATATTATAAATTTTAACTCACATTATAATGACAATATTGTAAATTTAAATATATGATAATGAAAACATCGTAAATTTTAACACATTTTACAATATCAACATTGTAAATTAAGTACATACTTAAATTTAGCATATGCTATTGTCCAAATACAATATATAGCATATGTTAGAAGTAATGTTAAATATAACATCCCATTGGGGACATTTTTTTTTTTAAAGGAATTGGAGACACATTTTTTGAACAATACTTAAAAGTATACTAAACATAAAATTTGCATGAGTTATAGCACTTTATTAGATATGCTCTAACTATTCTTCTATCTCACAGAAACATTTATGAATTATATAAAAACCCATACAAAATCCATGACTTGAATGTGGAATCCATATCCTGCACCTTATAGTACAATCCTCGTGATCGTGAGATGGTGTAGTGTCCATAGAGGAATTAGCTCGGATTCTGCGATTGAAAATTAAATTTTTTTATATATTTAAATATGAGGAATAAATAAAAGTGAGTACTACGAGTCAAAAATACCGAAACCATTTAAATGTTTTAGTTTATAAGTTCAATAGTAGATCTACATAACTTAGTGCCATATGTTTATATTGGCGTGTTTTGACAATAAAATATATGTAAGCAATAAGAAAAAAATGTAGAATTAGAGCACAATTGATTCGCATGTGATGATAAATAACATGTCAAATCAATGAGATTACCTTGATACATAGGTAAACAAAATACAAACAATTTTAACTTCAAAAAAAAAAATACAAAATTTTTTGATGTGATTGAATTTTATATATTCAACTAAATTAAACATAATTTTTGATGATCCAACCATATCATTTACACATTAGTTCTTTACTAAGTATAGGAAGCTAGCATCTTATACAATATTCAATATCTAAATGCTAAACCTTTACACTCCTAAATAAAGTACTTAAATTTTTATAAAAGAATCTCAACAATCGATTAAGTTTTACCACAAAGAAACACAAGAAAATATACCAAAGATATAATGGTCTAAACATATTTCAGAATATTATATAAGACAAAACCTCTAATCATTTAAAAGATCACAACTTCATTGGCAAATATATTTTGATAATTTAAAGTTAATAACGATGTACACATATTTACAGAATATATGATAAAAGATATTTTGGGTATGATACAAATTTAAGTAGGAAAATGCAATTATGAAAATATAATGATCTTTTGACCTTTTTTTATTATTAAAATAGGACTTAATTAATGACATCCACTTAATATAAATTAAAGGAAAATACTTAATACTACCCAATCCCTACCCATCTTATTAGGAATAATAAATTTTCATGCATATTTCCAGTGTGACTCGAATCTAAGGCCGAGATCCTAAGTAATAGATGTTCTTACCACTTGAGTTAACTCGTTTCGTCAATATTCTTTTTAACCATTACATATAAATCTACCAACAAAATAGCATGATCACTAATTGAAAACAAAAAATCTTGCATATACTCTTACCCGAACCCTGAATGTAATTGAAGATAAATAAGATAAACGAAAGAAAGCAAAAGAGCTTATAACTCTTAACCATTTTCACCTCACTATAGGAACAAAAACTAGTGTTATTTATAGCCGACTGGAGCATACTAAATGTAAGACATCAGCCAAATACAAAACAAAAACCCTGCAATGAAAAAAAAAAACTGATACCTAATAAATCAGTATCACAAATATTCTTTTGTTAAATGCTGTTTATGGCTCTCAATGTTATGCTAGAAACATATTACAAATTTTTTTTACACATTAATTGCAATTTTGGCTCGACCAAAGGATCTTGATGAAACTAGCTGGATCATTAATTTACAATTTTGTTTACATTTTATTTAGTTATGTTTTATTGAAATTTCAAAACTTTGAAAGGATAATTTGGATATCATTTTCTATGATAAATTAAAAGAAAATGATAAAGTATATTTTAGCAACAATGAATGGCTCGCTGCTTAATGACAACAAGTATATTCATGGTCATTCTATAGTAACACCTACACAAAGGAGGTTGGCAGTACTTGCACCTTTGGCCATTGGATTTTTATCAATGATCCACATTATTTAAATCTTTACCAAAATTAAAAAGTCGAAAATAATGAATTATTATTTTTTTCCCCAATAAAAACGACCTTCTCATAGGAATAATATTAATAAAAATTAAATAACTTCAATTACAATAAAGTATAGAGAATTGCAATTTCAAATTCCTAAAAAAAAAAAAATGAAAGATTAATCACAAATATAACAATAACAAGAATTATAAGCTATTATACTTCTTCAAGAGAATAAGAAAATAAGGACCACTAACAAACAATTATTTTTACTGAACTGCGTTCTTAGCGGGTAGACTATGATTCCAACTAAATGAGATCCACATCTACTGAAAAGAAAATTAACCCATCGGCAATATTCAAAATTTAGTAAACAGAATTTAAAATTCATATAGATTAAACAAAATTCATACAGATCTAAATATGAACTTATTGGAAAATTTAAAAAAAAAAAACAAGAAAAACTCCTTATGCCCGAAAGAGATTAGAGAGTATAGAAGAGGAGAAGGAGATGCCAGAGAAGGAGTTCAAAGAACTCCCTCTCGGAGCAAGAGGCAGGTTTTTTCGATAGAGAGAGAATATAGGCTATAATGCTTAGTAATTTACTTCGATTAAAACTCTCTGAAAATCTGCTGATACTATAATCGAATACATTATAGATAAAATGTTTCAGGCTTTGCACATAAACTGACCTGCTGACAGTTCTCAGACCAAGAAGAAGACAAGGATGAAGCCTTAGGGTATAAATGCATGCACTTACGATGATTTTCCATTTTTATAACCTGCCACAAGAAAAGGAATATTTAGACTTTGTACTATGGAAATGGTACTTCAATTTAGCAAAAAAGAAAAGAATAACATGCACCTGTTTTAGTTAATAGAATGACTCATGATGTTGACAATGATCATAGATCTAGTAACTGAAAACTGTTCATTTTAAATTTAATTAAAAATCAGTGATTAATTAGGTTGGGAATTTGTCTTATTGCTCTATATACATATATATATATATAATCGGTCCTATAGCTAGTTAATAAACTTATACGTAACTACATTAATTCCATTTGTTTGCAAACTTATGTATGAATAACTAGGAATTTACTTCCACCTTTAGCTTTTTCTCTGAAGGTAGGTAATGTGGGCCAAACACTGATCAAAGGTAAAACACTGCTACTTTCCAAGGATTTCTCCCTTCACCAAATTTGTAGAGATATTCGTATTCTTGTTACTAATTTTACATATAATACAAGTGGTATGCAAATATGATGTATATATAGTTTAATTACGTACTTTTATCAAACTTACAAATTATGCATACTTTTCACCCACAATATATTATACAGGTACATTTCAGCTGTATAAACTTTTCTCCAATTTTGTTTTCTATTGAAATTCAATTTATTTTTATTCCGATAGAGTTTTTTTTGGTTATTATTTACAATGTATTATTAATTTTGTTTTGAATGAATTAGTATTTAATCATTTTTCTATGAAAAAAAATATAAAATTCAAGATTCAAGTAGGTGACAAATGTACTATTTTTACGCAAAATTTGTGTTTTTATTAACTTATTTTTATACACACATTTTTCTAAATTAATTGTATTATGCACGTATAAAATATACTTACAAATCATATTTTTCATACAAAATAAGCGTCCACAGTTTAATTCTTATCTCGTATTTGCTAATAACTATCAGCCATAATAGATTTAAAGCAATATATCTTCTAACTAATAGAAAATGAGGAAGAAAATTTCAAAGAAAGTAACAGGTTTAGGCATAATTTCGTAAATTAGCCTTACTTTTATATTGTATCTCTAATGCAACAAGAAATTATAACGACAGTTACAGTTTAAATATTAATTAATTTAGTGAAGAGACGTTAGTGAAGCGCATTCTGAGCTGTTTTGAATTAAGCAATCGTTTTAAAGGAAAGAGAGGCGAAAATTTTGAACAAAACATTTGCTCAAGAATAGTATGTATTATACAACAAACTCCTATTTAACACTGAATAGCTTAATCGATTCACTTTGACTAGTATATCGATTCATCGATTCACTTTGACTAGTATATCACCTCTTAATTTGTTGCAACATTATTGACAGCTCCTACAGTAAACAAAAGCTATGTTATGTTTTTTTTTTTTTAAAACATCAAAACAAATATATCTTGGTAAACGTCTCTCCTCCAACCAATAAGTGGTTAAGTTAAACTACCTGTAGTGACTACGCTAATAATCGAATTAGAAATACAATTGGATATATTTTTTTAAAATTAAAAAATAGACTTAACTAATAACTAACATTTATTATAAAGATAAAGGAAAATGATGTATACACTCCCCACTATCAAAGTTTGAACTCCTGAACCCTCAAATTCATACACACTTTCCTCAAATATAAGTGGATATATTATTTCAAGTGTAATCCTGAACTCTCAAATTCATACACACTTTCCTCAAATATAAGTGGATATATTATTTCAAGTGTAATCCTATTGGGTCAATAGTCTTCTATATGGAGCCTATGGCTATGAGCTAGAAGAGTTTTTGTAAAAGCCCAAAGTTTTAAAAGGGCGTTTTAGTCTTTTGACTATTTAAAAATAAAAATAAAAATAAAAATAAAAATAAAAGAAATTATAAAAAAATTGAAAATTCTAATTTTGTGTTTTAATGAAATAAAAGATTAAAATTTGGGACTATTTTGTAATTTATTTAGGATTAAATTGAAAATAATTTGAAATATTGTGGCTTAAAATGTAATTTTTTAAAACATTGGACAGCCCATAAAATGAGGGACATGTGGCTCCCTCAACTCTCTCTCTCTTTCTCTCTCACATTTTCTCTCCTCTCCTCCGATTTTCCGTTCTTTCTCTCCCCTTCGACAGCCAAAATATTGAATTAACGATAACCCTTCCGACAAAGCTTCTCCTGGCCAAATGGAGCCGCGCAACCATTGGGATTGGGACGGCCATCCCTTGAAATACCACCAGTCCAAGTCTTGAGGCCACCAGAGCCTCGGTTTGCCGGTAGTGAAGCAAATGGCTGCGACACACTTTTCGTCACCGGCGCCATTTCTGGTGACTTTATGACGTAAACTCGAGCTCTTTCGATTCATCTCGACGAGAGGGACAACGTGGTGCATGTTTCGTGACTTGAAAAATACCCGGATTGAATTTTACGATTTTTGTCAATTTTGAGCTATTTTAGTTTCGTATTTAAAATTTTCAATCCGACCGTTAGATTGTAAAATAAATCTTATATTTGTGATGAACTCGTGAAAACAAAAATTTTGATATATATTGACTATATTTGGTGACAGGTTCAAAAATCTAAATATAATAGCTTAGATTTGTCTTAATTTGTGTGCTGTGAACTTGGATTCGAGCTGAGCCCAAATTGGTCAAATTAGATGTCTATCCTAACATTTTTGGTACTCTAAATTTAGTGATGAAGTTCGTTTTACGATCTGAAGCTTCGATTGAAAATTGAATTTTCAAACTTATCGATCAAAGGTTCGAAAACGATACCAAATTTTCTCTATAGCACCGTAGTACTATTTAGATACTCAATTAAGGTAGGGATTTAATTACCTAGTTTAATTCAGGATTTAGTTTAAAATCTGTATTATAACTATTTTGTGAAAAATTGTGAATTAAACGATATTTTAATGAACTGTTAGAAAATCTTGGATTATTTTGGAATTGAATTGTGTGACTTCTGTGCATATTTATAAAATCGTGATTCTTTGGTGATTCAGTGGATTTCGTACCCAAGTGGAGTTTTAAAGAATTATTTGGTTATGTTTTGCATGATTATTATATATATCTTGTTATATGTTGTACATACCATAAGATCATATATGAGATACATCTTAGGCATCGTGTTGTTGTAGTAGGCGAACCAGTACACTGTCCTAGGTGAGAGCCCAAGAATCATGATTTTATATTATACTGCTAGTTTATTTTATAAAGATTATATGTGTATACACTTAGTATTTCACAATTTGGGCATAATGGAGTTACAAAAACTAAGGCTCTTCATTTCTCTTTAGTTAAGAATGACTGGATCAAGTACTAAATCATGGAATAATAGAAATCAAGAAGTGAACCCTATTAACCAAAACATGCCACCTGAAACCTCACTAACAGTCGAAGCATTTATGTAAGCAATTACAACTCTTGGGCAGATGCAACAAGGAGCACCTATTTAGCAGAGATTGTCAAGTACTATTTCTGAATTTAAGAAGTTATCTATTCCATTCTTTGAAGGCACTACTAATCCACTTAAAGCTAAAAAATGGATAGCTGAGATGGAAAAGGCTTTTGCTTGCTCAATTACACAGATAGGGATAAAGTATCACATGCTGCATATATACTTCAAGGAGATACATATGACTAATGGCTAATGATTCAACGTCAACATGAGGGAAATACTACACCCTTCACTTGGACTATGTTTCGAGATACTTTTTATGAAAAATATTTTCCAAAAAGTGTTCATCAATAGAATGAGAGAGAATTCACACAACTGGAGTAAAGAAATAAGTCAGTCATTGAGTATGAGGCAGATTTTGGTAGTTTAGCTAAGTTTGCACTTACATTAGTGGGAATTAAGGCTAGTAGAGTTCGATGGTTTGAAGAGGATTTAAAACCCCAAATTAAACAGGTTGTCATTCCGTTTGAACATAATTCATACAGTGTAGTAATGAGTAAGACACTCTTAGTAGAGAGGACACAACTGATAGCACAAAAGATGTCAAAACTTAGCAAGGAAACAATAATAGTGGCAGTGGAAAGTCAAAATTTTGCTAGAACAAGGGACAAAATTGGAAAAGAAAGTATAAGCAAGGGAATAATAATAACACGAGAGATGATTGTAATAAGCAGCATAAAACTACATGCCCTAAGTATGGCAAGGAGCATCGAGGGGAGTTTTGTATAGGAACCAATGTATGCTATAAATGTGGTAAACCTGGACATATCTCTCGTTACTGTAGAATGGGCCAAGCATCGACTAGTGACAACTCTGGTAGTCAAATGAAGACTCAAGCTTGAGCTTATGCCATAACTCAACAGGAAGTAGAGGATACACCTTCTGTAGTTACAGGTATACTCTTCTAACTTTAACTTATAGTTGTTACATAATATAATTATTTATTTATTATTTGTGTTAGGTGTTATGGATATTTGTGGCTAGTCTGGAAAAGTACTTATCAATTCATAGGCTACTCATTCTTTTATTAATAGTACCTTTGCTAAGAAAGTGAAACAGGCATTTATACCATCAAACACCTGGGTTCGCATATCCACCCAATTAGGAGATATAATGGAATCAAGAAGCATCTTAAAGCATGTACAATCAATTTTGGAGGACACACTTTGTTTGATGATATTTCAATTTTTGGATTCCATGACTTTGACACTACACAAGGAATGGATTGGCTTAGTAAGTATCATGCCAACAAAGATTGTTATGATCGAATCATGGTATTCAATCCCTTGAACGAGCTAAGCTTTAGTTTTACTGGTTCAAAACCTATGCTATGTAATCTAATTATCTCTGCAATTAAAGCTCAATGAATGTTCAATAAATGTTGTATGGGATATCTTGCTTCAATTATGGATGTCTCAAAAAAAGGATTGGCAGTAGAGGACGTACCAATTATGTGTGCATACCTAGATGTTTTCTCTAATGATTTGTCTGGGTTACCACCAAATCGAGAGATTGAATTCAAGATTGATTTGATACCTGGTACTGCTCTAATATCAAAAGTATTGTATCATATGGCACCTGCAGAGTTGAAAGAACTCAAGGCATAACTTTAAGAATTACTAGATAAAGGATTTATCCGACCAAGTTATTCTCTATAAGGAGCTCTAGTCCTATTTGTCAAGAAGAAAGATGGGTCCATGAGATTGTGTGTTAATTATGGTGAACTGAACAAGGTCACAATTAAAAATAAGTATCCATTGCCTTGAATTGAAGATTTTTTTGACCAATTACAAGTGCTAGCCATTTCTCTAAAATAGACCTATAATCAGATTATCATCAGCTGAAGGTTAAAGAAGACGTTGTGTCTAAAATTGCTTTTCGTTCAAGGTATGGGCATTATGAGTATTTGGTCATGCCATTTTCTTTGACAAATGCCCTAGCTACATTTATGGACCTAATGAATAGAGTGTTTAAGGAATACTTAGATCAATTTGTAATCGTTTTCATAGATGATATTTTGGTGTATTCACACTCTAAGGCAGAGCATGAACAACACTTGAGATTGGTTCTTGACATCCTCTGTGAGAAGCAATTATATGCTAAATTCAAGAAGTGTGAGTTTTGGCTAGATCGTGTACCATTTCTTGGCCATATTGTTTGCAAGGAAGGTATAGCTATAGACCCTAGTAAAGTTGAAGCTATCAAAAGTTGGTTCATACCAAAAAAATATAGGTGAGGTTCATGCTTTCTGGGTTTGGCTGATTATTACAGTCATTTTATGGAAGGATTTTACTGCATTGCTTCTCCTTTGACACAATTGATAAGGAAAAATATCAAGTTCCACTAGTCTGACGAGTGTAAAAAGAGTTTTCAAGAATTGAAGTAATGATTAACATCAACACCAGTTTTAGCTATTTCCGCAGGTATTGAAGAGTTTGTTATTTACAGTGATGCATCTAAACTTGGTTTGGGTTGTATTTTAATACAATTTGGTAAAGTAATTGCTTATGCATCGCAACAGTTGAAGAATTATGAAAAGAATTACCCCACTCATGATATTGAGTTAGCCACTATTGTGTTTGCTCTCAAGATTTAGAGGCATTATTTATACAGAGCCAAGTGCAAAATCTTCAGAGACTATAAGAATTGAAGTACTTATTTACATAAAAAGAGTTAAACATGCGACAATATCGATGGTTAGAATTAGTAAATGATTATAATTGTCTGATTAACTATCACCCAGAAAAGGCAAATAT
The DNA here is from genome assembly GCA_002914805.1 of Parasponia andersonii. Taxonomy (NCBI): domain Eukaryota; kingdom Viridiplantae; phylum Streptophyta; class Magnoliopsida; order Rosales; family Cannabaceae; genus Trema; species Trema andersonii. Next base: position 19,544 of record JXTB01000345.1, on the reverse strand, counting down.
GGTTGCAGATGCATTGAGTAGAAAGACTATTGGAAATCTTTCTATCTTGTAGGGTATCTCTATTCCTTTAAGGAATGAGATCTAGAAATTTAATTTAGAGCTAGTATTGAAAAGGGAAGTATGACATTTTGCTGCTTTATCGATTAAACCAACTATCTTGGAAAGAACTAAAATTGCTTAATTGAATGATCCGATGATTATCAATTTAAAAGGTGATGTGCAACTAGGAAAATGTCCTAAGTTGGTAATTTCTGAGGATAGAACTTTGAGGTATGATAAGAGGTTGTATGTACTTGATGATTACGAATTAAAGAAAGAGATTATGAACGAAGCTCATTATACTCCTTATTCTGTCCATCCAGGAGGTACCAAAATGTTTCGAGATTTGAGTAATTATTATTGATGGGTTGATATGAGAAAGGATATAGAAAAATTCGTTGAATATTATCTGACTTGCCAGTAGGTAAAGACCAAGCACTAATGACTTTTTGATCTCTTACAACCACTTTTGATTCTGGAATAGAAATGGGAGCATGTGGGAACATATTTTGTACTTAGTTTACCTAGGACTCAAAAAGGATATAATTCGATTTGGGTAATAGTGGATCGACTTACAAAATTAGCCCACTTCTTACTAGTTAAGAAGACCTTCAACATGGACTAGTATGTGAAGTTATATATGGTAAAGATAACAAGGCTGGACGGAATACCCTTGTCAAGATTTTCAGATAGATCCAAAGTTTACATCTTTCTTTTAGAAAAACTTGCATAAAGCTATGGGAACGCAGTTAAGATTTAGCACAATATTTCAGCCTCAGTCCAATGGTCAATCAGAGAAAACTATCCAAACATTGGAAGATATGTTAAGAGCTTGTGTGATCAATTTACAAGATTCTTTGGATAAGTTCTTACCTTTAGTGGAGTTCTCTTATAAAAACATTTTTCAGGCCACAATTAGAATGGCGCTATATAAGGCTATATATGGAAGGAAATGTAGATCCCCTGTACATTGGGATAAAATAGGAGAACGAAAGTCAATAGGTCCAGACATTATACAACAAACAACGGAGGTGGTTGATAAGATCTAGCAACATATGAGAACAACACAAAGTCGACAAAAAAGTTGTGTAGATAAAAGAAGGAAGCCTTTGGAATTTGCAGTTAGAGATATGATCTTTTTGAAAACAGGACCTATGAAAAGAGTAATGAGATTTAGACTAAAGGTTAAGCTAAATCCTCGTTTCATTAGACCTTTTGAGATACTAGAACGAGTGAGTGATCTATCATATAGATTAACATTACCTCCATCATTATCGAGTATATATAATGCATTCTACATATCAATTTTGAGGAAATATATTTCCGATCCTTCCCATATTTTGAGTTATGAACTGTTAGAACTTCATAACAATCTTTCATAAGAGGAGATTCCAATAGAGATATTGGATCGTGAAGTTAGAGAGTTGAGAAACGAGACTATTTCTCTAGTTAAAATTCTTTGGAGGAATCATGCAATTGAAGAAGCGATGTGGGAACGAGAAGAAGAGATATATACAAAGTATCCCAATCTCTTTGGTACGTTCAATTTTGAGGACGAAATTTAAGTTAGGAGGGGAGGAAATTGTAATATTCATGACTAAAATGCCTTACAATTGCTAAGTATTACTTGTTATTAATTGCATTTAATGTTATTTAATTTATATAATATTTGTGCCTAACTTGATTCTATGCAGTAATAATGTTCAACAGTGCTCGATTGACGTATATGTGCCCTAATTTAAAATTATAACGTAAAATTTTTATTTATAGCATTTTGAGAATTTTTATTTGTCATTTTATATTTTGTTATGAGTGCTCTATGAATCTTATTATCTTACATGCCTACTAAAATTTTTGTAGATTCTAGAAATAATGAAAAGTTATAATTAGTATAATCTAATATGTTTATTTGAAGTTATTTAAATAAGTAATTGTTGTTATTAATGTTATTAATATTTAATTGATACAATATGGTATTTAATTATAAGATATATAATTTAAGTGTCACGTAAAAGAAAAAGAAAAAAATAAAATCATTTATGCCATTGTTTTATTTTTGAATTTTATATAACAAATATACATATATATATTAATATTAAAATAGAAATTAGATTTATATATATTAAGTAAACTAAGTATAAAAAAAAGGTTGCCGTGAAGAAGTCATTTATATGACTTATAAAAAGAAAATAATAATAACAATAATAATAATAATAATAAGAAAAATAAAAAGAGAAACAAATAGTTTAATTAATAGGGTATCAATTATATATATATTGTTAATAATATTTATATTTTTATTATTTTCTAAACCCTAACCATCTCCATCTCTTCCTCATTTCTCTAAAATCACAAAAAGAAATTTTCTAAGCATCATCCATTGTCTATTTCTCCATCTTTAAATTTTTAATCTCCAAGAGAAGTCTAAGTTCAAGAATCACAAGATTTTTTGTTAGTTTTATTTGATTTTGCTGGTAAAATTTCTACACATGCTTCTTCTAATTGTTTGTTTATTTATTTTATAGGTATGATAATGAGTCTTAATTGACTGTATTTATGTGATTAAACATAATTTTATTGATTATTTTGTGATTTTAATGTTCCTTAATATAAACATGTTACTGTTTTATTTTCTTATAAAACTGATCTCTGTGTTCTACTAATTTTTATAAATAGCTTAAAATTTATTTTTATATTCTTCTTTTGTGTGGATCTCTCTGGCGATGTCTAGCTTAGTCTCAAATAGTTTTGGAACCAATAATATTTTAATTAAATAATAATAAATTTTAGATTTCATATAGTCGGTATGCTGAAAATCTGTCAATAAATACTTTTCTGTGACTCCAGATTTTATATTATTTTTATAGAGCTTTCTATAATCTAATATTTGTAGGATATATTTTTGAATATATTATATGACCATTGTAAAATTTATAGGTAGTGCTTCTTTATAGATTATTTTTCATGATTTTCTAAATTTTATGTGTATTGTTGTGATTTGGAACTGATAATTTTGTAAGAAGAAGATTATAAATTATAAATAATTAGTTAACATCATATTTTGAGCCAATAAAAATCTCTACTTATGTTCTTATGTCTAATATATCTCTAAAAAGTTTCAGTATTAAAATAGTTTTATAGTAAAAGAAATAAATCATTTTGTATATATTAGTCAGAAAACAAACGAAATTAACAGATTGTATGTTTAAATTCTATAAATACATAAATATTATTTTTAAGTATATTTTGTGATTTTTTTTTTATTTTTTTATGGTAAAATCTGTGTTAAGAATGTTGTTGTGAAATTTTACGTCAAATTGATTAGTGAGTAATGAAATATAATTTTCATATGAGCTGCTATTAGTTTTGATTATTATTTTTGTACTAATTTTCAGAGTTCAAAACTAAAAGCGTATTCTATGGAAATTGTTTATAAGAATATTGTATGAGATGCTGATTATATTCTATATTTGATATTTTCAATTTTATACCTAAATTATGTTCATCTTAAGTGTATCAAAAATAAAATAGTCTTTTAAGAGATTTAATTGAAATAAGAAAAATAAATTAAACAAATTTGTACTTATAATACCAATAATATAGGTGGGCCATGTAAGTTATAAGTATTCAGAAGACATTCTCACTTTTCTTGCCTTTCTTTTTTAGTTGGACTTAAGATAAATAAACCATACTTAACTATACTAATTGTTTATATATTTTATAATATATAATTATGTGTTATATGTGTTTTACGTGGAAATTGATGACATATAACATGTTATTTTACGTGAGGCATGGTCATCTATATGCATGATATTATTTTATAAAATGGTATATTTCAAAAGAACAAAAGTTTTACAATGAAATGATTTTTCTAAAAGTTTTATTAAAGATTTTGAAAAGAAAGACTTTGAAGAAATTGGTATGTGTCTATATCTAGAAGGTTGAGTGGGCATGGGAAATAAGAGATCGGCATACCCACAAAGAATAAATGATAATAGACTATATTAGGGAGGTGTCCCATATGATTTTGACTTTGGGAATGATAGGCCCATTTTTTAAGAACATTGATATGCGTGTGACTATATAGGTTAGGTACACTCACTTTATATATAATTCTACTAAGGAGTCGGTATCAAAGTAAAAACTGGTTCAACGATCACGGCCCACTAATTACCAAAAGCTTAGACATTATATTGAGAGATTCCTAGGATTAAAATGAAAATTCTTCAAAGTTATAAAAAGATAACAAAAAATATATTTTAAAAAATAACTAAAGCATGCCTCATCAATTATGTGCATTGTGGTTTACTGACTGGGCCTTTAGCTCATTATATTATTTAATTTTTTTCAAGTGATGAATAGTAGTATGTCGGATGGTACTGATGAGGCGACTCGACGATGTAGTGGTCTAAACTTAAATTGAATGAGCATTTTCTAATTTTTATTTTCTGATAATGACATTTTATATTTTTTAAAGTATTTTTTTTACCTTATGTGACTTTCAAATTATTGTTAGTATTTTTTATGAATTTAATAAAGACTTTAATGAGATATTTATTTTTTTTAAGAAAAATATTCTGTATTTTTTTTAAATTTAAGAAATTTAATGATAACATCTCCTAATCTAATAACCTTCACTAATTACATCTTCGTATCTGTATCTGACTTACCAAAGACGTCAAAAGATTATGACTATATATGGGTAATAGTGGACCGAATGACTCCGTACGAACAACTGATATAGTGAAAAACCAGCCAAGCTTTATTTAAAAGAGACTGTATGATTACATGGTGTACTAGTCTCCGTAGTTTTAGACCACAGTGGCCATTTTATCTCAACTTTCTGGAGGAAAGTATAAGAGGGTTTGGGAACACGAATGAAGTTTAGCACCGTTTCACATCCTCAAATGGATGGTTAAAGTAAGCGGGTCAAATAAACCTTAGAAGATAAATTGAGGGCATGTGTGATAGACTTTCTAGAATTTTTGGAATAAAAAAGACAGCATTGAATGAAGATGCACATAAGAATAGCTATCAAAAGTCCATAAACGTGTCTCCATAAAATGAATTATATGTTAAGAAGTATCGATCACCTATTCATTGGCATAAGGTCAGTGAAAGAATATATTTGGATCCAAATGAATTAAATAAAGCCTCAAAAGATATCAAAGTGATAAACAAAAGATTAAAACGTTTTGTTGATCTATAGAGGAAGTATGCTGATAAAAGGAAATGACCACTAGAATTCGAGGTTGGAGATACGCATTTATGAAAGTAGCACTAATGATAGGATTTATGAGATTTGGCAAGAAAGGCAAATTAAGCTAGGGATGGCAATCTATATCATGCTGTGTTTAATTTAATTAAATCGTGTCATTAACAAGTTAACCTACGTGTTATCTGTTTAATGAAAACGATGTATAGATTAATGGGTCAAAACGTATATAAATAGTATAATTTTTAATTTACTCAATTTTTTTAATTAAGTTTTATTATAGTAAGAGAAACTAGTTCATTATTTTTATGTTTTTTATTTTATCTACAAGAGATTCATGAAAAAATATTTTTTTTGAAAATAATTATTAAAAATAATTTATTTAAAAATTACTTAATCGTGTCAATTCGAGCTAATTTTATGTCAACCAGGTTCAGCTAATCGTGTGAGTTTCGAGTCGTGTTATTATGTCATGACCTATATTGTCACTCCTAAACTAAGCTCGAGTTATGTTAGGTCATTTGAGATAATCGAAAGAACTGATGAAATAGTATATCGATTTGCTCTTCCACCAGATTAGTCGAGAATTCATGATGTGTTTCATGTGTCAATGTTGAAAAAATATTTGCGTGATCTCCCTCATGTGTTAAGCTATGAGTCCTTCAATGTGGATACAAAGATGGTTTATGAGGAAATACTAGTGAAAATTTTGGATAGGAAAGAGAAAGAGTTGTGCAACAAGACTGTGCGACCAGTGAAAGTGTTATGGCTCAATCATGTTATTGAAGAAGATACATCGAAAAATAGAGGAATAAGTATAGAAAAATTGCCCTCAATTATTTTAAGTTTCGGGGACAAAATTTCTTATATTTTGTAGGGATTATTATACCCTCAATTTTTGGTAAGTGCAAATACAGAAATTTTGTAGTCTCTAATAGAGAAATGCTAAATTCATGAGAGTAGTTTCATGAATTTTTTTTTCAGTGGAAACAAAACTTCGGAACAGTTCAGAGAGCTAAAAACCCTAGCTATGTGAGTTAGGATTTTAGGTGAAAATTTAGTAGCAAGCACATAAAATTTAGTGAAAATCAACCTAACTTGTATTTTGTTTGAAGATATTAATTTTTAAAATAGCTCTTTAATTTTTGTGAAACATGGCCCAAAACAAATTAACGAAGTGTGATCTTAAGGATAATTTTTTCATTTTGTCATTTTGTGGAAATTTTGTGAATTAAGGCCAATAATTAGTTTTAAATCCTAATTTTATTCTAGCATCAATATTTGGTGGCAATTAGAATTAGAATGAAAATTAGACATTCTTAAGTGATTAGGCCTTGATTAATTATAGAATTAGCCAACGAGATGTTTGGAAGGTAGAGTCATTAAGAGCACTTACTGGGAGACAAAACATTGGAGAAACATGACAAGTGTAATGGTTGTTTAGAGCAAAAATATTTGGTGGCAAATTTTTTTAATTGAATACTATGAATAGATGATGAAATTCAGGCCACCCAACCCGGCCAGGAAAAAAAAAGGCAAATCAAGCTAGGTTGGCTCAAATTTTTAATAATACGGCTTAGCCCAGCCCTAGGGTTTGCTAGGCCAAGGGGTGAGCCGGGCTAAACAAATTTTTTATTAAAAAATTATTTTTTCTCAATTTGTTTTTTTAAAATTTTCCTATCAGTCTATCCCTATAAACTCATAATTGTGGGACTGGACCATAAAACTGTCGGGCCAGACTGGGCCAACTTGTAGGCTATATGACCGGGCTATAGGAAGGCCCATATTTTTAACTTTAACTATGAATAAGTTTTAATGACTCATTGGAACCCTAAAATTGATTTGATAAGAATTTCGGGAAATGTAGAGCAAGATTTTATTTAGAAATGCCTTTGCGAATGGATTAAATAGTTGATACAGAAATCTTCTGAAAATGACATTTCATTAAGAACGACTAAATGAGTTAGATTTAATTACTAGTATTGCTATGGCTTATTAGGTTTTATGGACATGCTAAAATATTAACCTAATGAGCTAAAGCTTCAAAGTTAACACTCGATCCTGTATTTTGATACAATGTGACCTTGGTGTGAATGATCGGTGAAACGACTTTGCCTTGTGGAGTGTGGGGTTCTGTAAGTGTAGTAACTAGTGCACAATACTAGTGGAATTGTTTGCTAAAATTGTATGCTTATACTGTAATATGTTAAGATGCTAGGTGTAAATGTACTTGTGATGTGAATATGTACACCAAGACAGTTGTACGAGCATACGCTTTAGATTGTTGCATGTAGAAAGCCTATTGTCCAACAATGCTTATAATGAGTCACTTTGACCTATGAATATGTTGTTGTTCAACAATATTTGCGATGAGTTATTGCGACTTTGAATACACTTTTTTCCAAACGATATTTGTATTAAGTCATTGTAGACTCCCAACGATGTTCGTGATGAGTCATTAGAGATTGTTGTTGATGTCTGTGATAAATTGTCATATCATATACCGCGTGATGATCTGTCACGAGTTAAAATATGATTGTGAACACACCAGTGAGACGAAATTTCATTGAGTGTTATGCTAGCAATATGTGTAATGAGTGATAATGAAAAAAGTGGATAGTAGCTAAAAATATATAATTGTGAAAGTTTCACCTGTTATCATGTTCTATGGAATTGATTGTTGTGATGTTTTTGTGGTAACTAAATATATCTAATTGCCTTACTATGCTTAGTAGCTTACCTAGTATTGTTGTGTTGTAAGTAATGGTATAGAAGATACTAGCCAGTGAGCAAAGAAGTTTGTCGTTATGTAGTGTACAGATGGCTCTACCGTATTATTTTGTTGTAAGTAAAGGTATAGAGGATACTAGCTAGTGAGCAAAGAAGTTTGTCGTTGTGTAATGCACATATGGCTCTACCGTGGGGGAACATGGACAAATGTTTTGTAACCTTAATATAGCTCATACTCTAGTATATTTGGGCTGCATAAATATTTTTAGGATTTATTTACTTGTGAAATACTTTATACTAAAATATTTTTGAAAAATCATTTCGGAGTTCTCATGTTAATGTTTCTCTTATCGATTTTCTCGTAAAACATGCTTAAAACTAGTACCAATGAAGGGGCGTTACAATAAATGATAAAATAAGTAGTGTACACTAATTCGTTTCCTCCTACCTTATGACGACTTGTTATAATAATAATGGACCCCAAGATTACAGAAATACATTAAATATTATGTCCATCCCTATGATAATTTAGTATAAATGAATAAACTGCGACGGCTCGAAATGATTTGTAAACACAAATTTCGTAATTTGTCTCGTTAGATCATATGAAGATTCAGTATACACTATTATATTATGATGAACACCAAAATGATCTGTATGCACAAATTTGTCCCTTCAGACATAGTGATAATTCAACAAACACGGTAGTATTGATGGACCATTATTTATAAATGGATTCCGAAGTATACTCTAATTTGTCCCGTCAGTTTCTGTGACAATTCAATGTACACTAGTACACTATAATATACTACGATGTATGCTAAAACGATCTGTATTCATTAATTCATCTTGTCAAACCCTTTGATGACTTGGTATACACTAGTATAATATGATGGGTCCGAAAACGATATGAAGACCCCGAAATGAACGGTGTACAATAATTTATCCCGACAAGCATTTTTGGTTAGAAATGTAGAAGAGGGCCAATACTATAGTTGTAAGGTCGTCTCTGCTGTCTTCGAAGGAGACTGAGGCGATCGCAAATTCTCTTGAGAGCTCATTGGAGAACCTGAATTGGGGCGCATGATCCATGCTGACGGACTGTAAAACTCATCTACTGCAGCTACTAGTGTGGGAAGTCTGCTCCGTTCCAAAGGAGGCCAACATGACAGCGCACAATCTACCAAAATGGAGCTCTGATGTTATTGTTTTTGGTCTTATAAAGACCTTTGTTTTTACCGCCTTTTATTTGTAATTTGTACTTGCCTGATCAGTGAAGTGAAAAAGGTCGTCTCTGTAGAGATGCATGTGCCGGTTTTGACTTCTTGTGAAGGAAAGGACAGTAATACAGTGATACGTAGCATAAAACAAAGCAAGAATAATAAATGACATTATCAGAATGATATTGAATGAGGGGCAGGTCGTTGGAAGAGCAACATAAATGCAAAGAGACTACATGGGAACATAAATCCCTAGCTAAATCGTGAGCGTTTTGAGAAAAACAGCTCCAACGTACAATTAAAAAAGAGATAAAATTATTGTTATCCGCACTGATTTGTTTTATCGACCTTGATTCTTAGATTTAAAATTTATTAAAAATTTATACCTTTAAATTAATTTAGAATAATTAATTTATCAAAATACTATTAAAAGATTGAAAATAAACTATATAAAAATTAATCCGAAAATAAGATCATTAAATCATCATATAAATTATCTGTACTAAATTAGCCTTAGAGTATAAATTTATCACATATTTCAAATCTAAAAATCAATGTTGATAATAACCAAAAAAGAATGTACAAATTGAATTAAATGTCAAAATACGAGAAATAAATGTGATATTATCCCTTAAAAGAAATACTGACAACAATACATTTTTCTGTGTTCCTGTATAAACTACTGAAGTATTCTCCACTCTGTTACAACTATAGCAACAAACATATACAATTGGATAATGTTGATTCCAACTTACAGCTCTTTGTTCTTGAAGCTCCCTAGAAGCAAGGGTCACATACCTGATGAAACATTCTTTGAAAACAATCAAATCAAGCGTTTAGAGACATAATGGTGATCAGATCTTGTAAATGAATTGGGTCTTCATAACCAGCACCTCGTGTAGCAGCATGCTTCACAGTTACATACAGTGGTCCATATGCAAGTGGAGGGCTAAAAAACTTGCGACATATGGGGGAAAACTCTAATTCCTCGTGAGAATGAACATAAACGATTACACAGATTAACATCTAACTTTTTCTCCTCTTTAGATGTTATAGAGAAATGTTTATTCGGTCATTTTGGGTGCTGTCCATGCCTTCAGTACTACTGACTTTGGAGAAAATGTCTTGAGTTAAATGTTTCATAACACATCAGAGCATCGAATACAGTTGTGTTCAATAAGCCTCGTCACAAGGCTATCTGGTTCTGGAATGAGTGCAGATGTCAAACTATTCCAAAAGTGAAATGTCAACGAATCATTCAGAATCTTTTTAAATAGAGCATCTTGTTGAGATTTTTCAGTCTCCGTTAATGGTGCAGTGAAGTATCTGTTTGAAGCTCAAACTGATTAATCATAGATGATTAAAGAAAATAATAAACAAGAAACAGATTTGATAAGCTATTTCAAGAAAGGGCTGAAACTTGGACAAATCAAGGAAGAAAAAAAACATAGGCACATGCACGCGCGAGTTACATTTCCATAAAAGCAAGAACTGACGGAAGTTGAAGAAAAAAAAAATAAAATAAAAAAATAAGGAAGAAAGGAAATGATGATTTAAGTGAAAGAAGATTTTCAGGCCCAGCATTATAAAAATATCTCCCAAGCTAAGGAGATGATGAGTCAACGAGGGCGACCTACATTAACAGGCATAATTAACAAGCATATGGAAACAATGTAACAATCTCATTCTTTTTTTGTCTTTTGATAAGAAACGACTTGTATTATAAATACGGGAATAATATAAGAAAATGGTGGATAAGAAAGCTCAAGAAAAAGAAAGAAATATTACACTAGAGGGCTCCAGTCCCTAACCAAAACAAAAATGGGGAAACTATTAAACTCTTTTACATCATGTAACCAAATTGCAACCCAAAATCTAATTCTTTCCAATAAAGACTCCGAGCTGTGTTCTATTCCTTCAAAAATCCTTCCACTTCTTTCTAACCAAACAGCCCAGTACATTGCTAAAACAATCACCTTCCAAAGGATTCCACCTCGTTTATTAAAGTGAAAACCTTGTCCAAACCCCATTAAATTGGTACAGGACCTAGGTACCACCCAAACTCTTCCAACTTCTTCCAACATCCTACACCATAACTTTTGAGAAAAGTTATATTACGGTCACTATTAGACTATTATTATGGTCACTACTAAACTTTTATTGCACCTTTCCTACAACATTAAAATCCCCTCCTATGCATCACCTATCACCACGCAAACTCCACAAACCTGCCAGTTCATCCCAAAACCAGTTCCTAGAGCAACATTTATTAGGACCACCCCTGTAAAGCACCAACTATCCATACCCTCTATCATCACCAAAATAGATGCTCAAAATTCCCCAAGCAGCAAATCAGTAACCTTAACTCTCCTGACATCCTATGAAATTAAAGTACCCCCTGCACTTCCACCGAAGGCAATAGTACCATTCTTTAATGAGACCTCCAAATACTCTGCACGAACCTCCTATCAATCTCTTCCCTTTTGATTTCTTTTAAAACCATATCAGAATTTGATTTAGAAATTACTTCCTTAATTGCTCTCCTCCTTGAAGAAGAGCCACTTCCTCATTCTTAATCTTAATTTCCAAGCACTTGAAAAGAATAATTATAGACCTAATCAAGGACTGTTAAAAGAACTTGATATGATTTCACCACTAAAATAGATCACCAGAGTACAAAACCAAAAACAAATTGCACTGCCTATCAATGACTGCTTGCAGCATACATATGTATGCTTTTCAGTCATGCATCCATCAACTATTAACATAAATCAATGAATAAATAAAATCTTATTTCAAAGCAAAATAATACTAATAATAATAATAATAAATAAATCTTTCAATTATTTTACATTTTTACTACTTCCACAAACTAAGCAATGGGGCCATAGATATGTGTGAATCCACATTGTCTTTTCCTTCGTAGGAAGACAAATCTTAGCTAAGAAAGGTTCAAAAACTTCAAAAGATTATGTGACCAAAATCACACTCTAAGCTGCTTTTTGGACTTTACTACTAAGTAGCAGACTTTCAAACTTTTGTTGTTCTCTACTTATCTGTCTTCTTACTAGAAATCACTTTTTAGAGAGTACCTATCATCTATCTTTCAATATTTTTTGTTTTTGATGTTGTTTCATTTTGTTTTTATTTTTGGGTATATAAAAGATAAACAACCAGTACTGGTAACTGCATTAAAAGATGAGGTCAGACGAGAACAAGTACAAGAGGTCACAAGGTAAAAACTGTATGATAATTATCCCCAAGCCTAAAAATTAAGATAATTATGCATTCACCCATTAAAAAAAATTGTAATTTTCAAGAGAAAATTTACCTTGTGATATTCTCTGAATTGATAGGGAAAAGAACTTGAGAATGATGCACTTTCAAATCCAGCTCTTGGATGGAGTTTCTATCCTCTTTTAAAAATTTTGTCGCAACTCTTGTCAAAAGATCAGCCCCATTCCATCTCAAGCGAGTATCATCATATGTCATATAGAACTCTTTCATGCACTCCATTAGAAAGCGACTGCATAAAGAGAAGAAAACGTCAACAATGAAACTTTTGCCAGAATATAGATTGTGAGTTCATTCGTTTGCTAAATGATTCATATTAAGACATGTCAGTGTGAAAGTTACTCCATAAAAACCAGTGCCACTAAAACTCAAATGCATAAAAGAGAAGAAAACATAAAACAATGAAAATTTGCTACAATTCAAACTGTAACTTCATGCTTTTGTTAAACAATCAATAATAAGACATTTCCATATAAAAATTTACTCTAAAAATCAGTGCCACTAAGATTGAAATAACCTGCATTTCCAAATTATTGAGACACACATCAATAATCTAACTTCAGGATTTTTTATCACAGTTCTAATTACTGCTTTTGCAATTCAACAAAGAAGCCACATCGACTCTATGTCTAACGATATAGTATAGACTACAGATGCATAAAAATGGTAGTTCTCAAGAAATCCTGCCAATCGCCCAGTGACATTTTCTTCTCCCAAAAATACTATGATTTTGATCATTATTTTGGTAATCTAGTTCCTCATTATAATTAAAAATTTTACATGTACCAGTTCAGAGAAATCTTATGAAACAAAATGTTAGAGAAATATCTTGCCTTGAAGACCATGTATAATCAACAAGATGATGAGTGAGAAAAGGGAAATGAAGGCAGCATTCGAACTCTTGAAAATATATCTATTTAAAGAATTACACCTCTACACTCCTGTCCGCCTAGCATTACACTGAAGTTAAGTAAGATAAGACTTCACATAAGATAGCAATTATATCATCAACATTAGAGAGAAAGAGGAGAAAAAGTCGAGTACCTGTGCCTTCTAAATACCATCACAGCACCATTTAAAGAACTTTCTTTAACAGAACTCTCCATTCCAACAGAATTGCTAAGTGAAGATAGAGGTTTCAAAACTACGATATCAGAATCCAGATATATTCCACCGTACCTGGATGAGACACAACAGAAATGCATAACTGAAGTTATATATCCTCTTTACACATGGCAGAATAAATGTTAAGTCACAATAAGCTTAGTATATTCCTGTACATTGCACCGTACCTTAAATGGAACAGAGTACCAAAAATACAACACAAAAAATCTATCAACTGGACCGGATACATAGCAAGGGTTCACTTTGGAGGCAATTACAGAGAAACAAAACAGTTTAAGTGTCACGTGTGAAAAACCAACAAAGCCTCAATCCTCAACATACATGCACACATTTCCCCAAGAAATTCCAAGCAAAAGAAAAGGACAAATGAATAAGACTTCCCCAAGAAAATAAGGTCTGAGTAATTAATAATTATGGTTGCATCAGCATCATCTTAATCATAGCAAGAAGCTACTGTAATAACTATTTCCATGATACTCCAAAATATCTGAAATAAACTTTAATTATTCGAAGGTTATAATCAGTAGATTCTTTTATCCTTTTTTCTTTTCCCCTAGCCCAGAGAGAAGCTTCTCTAGATAGATAAAGTCTGGATGCATAAATATTGCCCACTGTTCTCCATGATACTCCAAAATATCTGAAATGAACTTTAATTGTTCGAAAGTTATAATCGTTGGACTCTTTTATCCTTTTTCTTTTCCCCTAGCCCAAATAGAAGCTCCCTAATGAGATGAAGTCTGGATGTATAAATATTGCCTGGTAAGTCACATGCCACGTTTAGCTCAATATAGTTTCCAAACAGCGAGTGAAAAATTAGTTCTCATGTAAAGATTCTAGATTAAGATAAAGTTGATCAAGGATTTATAAAGCAAACAATTGAGTGTAGAGTAAGGTTTACTGGAGGCTTTCTTGAGTTACCTTTTAATCTATGTTACTTAATATGCAAATTTCAAAGACAAATACAGTGAATCTATTGTGGAAGTGTCTCAATGCATGCCTGATCAGAATAGGTTATGCAATCCTCAAACTCCTAATACTTATACCAAAGAATAGGACACTTAGCAAAATAAAATAATTAGCCAATATCTCAAATTTCGAAATAGTGAAGTGATTTAAAGAAAAATTCTGCATCTAGAAAAAAAATTCCCAATCATTTTGAGTAACAAAAAGGATTTGGTTAGAGTCTTAATTTGTCTTGACTCTGACAATTTTATTTCAATTAGTTTTTTACTTTTTTTTTCTTTTGTCCCTTATATTTATCCTCCTTTTTGGCTTTGCCTGTTGACTTAAAGTCTTTGCCTGTTGACTTAAAGTCTTTGCCTGTTGACTTAAAGTCTTAAACTAGTTAGTAATGAACAAATTAAATTCATCAATAGTCAATAAAATTTCAGAGCATTGAGACTTTGCCTTTAGTTCTAAATTTCACACCCCTAAGCTTTAGTTTCTACATTTCCTTGGTGAGGTTGAAATATTTTACACTGAATAACTTTCTTCCAATTTTATAATTCAGTAACATGTTCCTTTGCTAACAATATGGTTTCTGCGTATACCACACTAAAGTATTAAACACCAAAACTAAACCACTAAATACCAGCTCTTCAATTGGATGAAACCGTATAGTTTTTCCATTTACTCTCTGAGGTAAATCACGAAGATACTATATCTAAGTATCATGACATAATAAGAAATGTTCACTTGTATATAAAACTCCAAGAAAACAATCATAAGAAAGAAAAAGGAGGTTTGTGTTTTGTGCTTTCCTGCATTCAATTGGATAAAACCGTATAGTTTTTCCATTTACTCTCTGAGGTAAATCATGTATCTCTATCATGTACCATGACATTATAAGAATATGTTCACATGTATATAGAACTCCAATAAAATAGTCACAAAAAAGAAAAGGAAGGTTGTTACAGAAGGAAACAAGCTTACTTATACAACGCAGCAAGGCGGACAAGCTCACTATAGTGAGTAGAATAATACTTGGTCTTTCTCCATTCAAACCAGGCAGAAGTAAATACATGGGTCGGTGTATCCTTCAGCAATTCATCAAGATTTGGCATAGCAACAGCAACTTTATAACTGCAGAGTTTTAAAAAAAGCATCAGTACAAAAGGTAGATAACTTATCAACATTCAAGCATTTCAGAAACAAAAGAGCATTAAAAAATTTGTACCCATCCTTCAGAAAGCTCTCTTTAAAGAAATCAAGCTCAATGGTCTCAGACAACACAACAACACAGGCGTGTCGATGATGATAGAGTAAACTCTCGAGACCCCTCTGGTACCGAACACTATACATCCAAGGTGGAGAATTCCACACCATGAAAACCCTCATCTCACACTTGCCCACCTTGAAAAACTCATCCATGAAATCCGAAAATGACAGATACGGCTGCAAACCAGGATAGTAACCCCATCTCTTCCCATCCGCGTATATATGACTAGAAAACTCGGAATTCCTCCGAACCCCATTCAAATCGCCATCGACGACGTTACTCCTCTTCGACTCACTTCCAGAAACTTCATTTCTGGATTTAACAACTCTCCTTGAGCCATTTTCATCAACCCCGGACTTGAGAGAAGCTCCAGAGACAACTCCCAATGGCTTCTTCATCAGAAACGGGACTCTCTTAAACTCATTCAAGATCAATTTCTGGACCAGACGATCCCCTCTCGTGAGAATGGTGACCCCCAGCCCATCTGGGTCTTGCAAAATTGGGTTGTTTAACGGGTTCAGACTCTCCAAATTGGACTTGAACATCCGATCCCTTCTCAAAAAATCACTCTTCTTATCGAACCAGTCTCCCCAGCCTTCTCTCAGTGGAGAAACCCTCCAACCACCCACCTTCAACAGCAGCGCGTCCTCAACACTCGCCACCTCGCTCGCCTTCCTCCTCACCGTTTCGTCCACGGGGATATCGTCGGACCCAAACGCGGCCTTACTACTCTGATCCTCTGTGTCCAACCCCAGGCTAAACCCTAGAGACTCGTCGTCCCAATCCTCGATAGATCTCCGTCTGAAGGCCCTCCGAATCACGCCGCTGATGTGGTCGTAGAAGTACCCCGAATCGCGGGGCCGATTCTTCTCGGGACGCGAATCGTCGTCTTCGTCCGAATCGTCGTCCCTGGGTGAGGGCTCGTCGTCGTCGTCGCGTTCGTCGATGCGATCCTCGGCGGGGTCGTCGTTCTCGGAAACGACATCGGAAATGAGGGGGTTGGAGAGGGAAATGACGTTGTTGTTGTTGTCGTTTTCGTTGCCGTTGCCGTTGCGGCTGCGGTGGAGGAGGAGGGAGTGGTGAGGGTAAGAGAGAGAGAGGCGGGAGTAGAGAAGGGAGACGGAGAGGAGGAGGAGGACGGCGGATCCGACGGCGCAGGCGTAGGCGACGTAGCGGGGGCGTCGCCGGGACCTGAGGGGTTTGTTGGTCATTTTGGCATCGGAGGAGAGAATCAATCAGCAGCCAGGAGGATTGGGGCATTGAGGTTGAGGTTGAGGTTGAGAGGTGAGAGTGATGTGTTTTTGTGTCTGGTTTGGATGGAGATCTCGCGGGAGACTTTCTCGACTGTTACGTGTATTTTTATTTTATTTTATTTAATAAGAAACTCGACTGTTATGTGTTTGGTCGTCTTATTTTAACTACTACCCAATAAGGAAACTAAAATTGCCACAATTTTACGGTGTTTAGTAAAAACTCAAGAACTAGATTTTTTAAGAATTTTTAAAGAAGCCATAACTAAAATCAAAACTGGAAAACTGCAGCTTCAGTTACGAGTATGCAGAATTTTGTTTCGGTATTTAATAAAAATTTCAATATCCCAAATAACTAGAAAAATACCAGCTATCCATTTCGATTTCGTCCACTAGCGATACCACTTCTCCATCCCCAAATCACCCAAAAAAAAAAAAAATAAAAAGCACCTCCACCAACTCTGACCAACAAAAAGACAACACACACCATAACACACACACACACAGCGGACCTACACTTAGGCAAAGCGGTGCATATGCCCCCTGGATTTTTTTAATTTTTTTCTATATATTTATATATATACATTTTAGATATATTTAAGGGCATATATTTTATATTAAAACTCTTTTTTCTATAAATTATTTTACATCCATATTTTACTTCATTCAAAAATTTAATTTTAGTTATATACGTCTTTAATAACTAATATATATGTAATTTTGGGAATAAAAATTCTATTTAAATGACTTTTTTTTTTTAAATAGCAGGGTTTCACTAATGATCATCACTTACTACAAATTAAAAGAAAATAACATACACACTACTAAAGTTTGAACCCTTACCCCCTAAACTTACATATACATCCTTCAAAATTTGAACCAACTGAGCTAGCCCTAGTTGGCTCTATTTAAATGATTTTAAATTATTTTGTAGCATAATTGCTTATCACCTTGTGCCTAGAGGTATAGAGATGTTTTTTTACCATCTTCAATCCAAGATATAATATACATGTTGATGGCAGGCGAAACTGATTTAAGTAAATTTTGTTTTGAAGGTCGCATTTTTTGTCTAGCGAGATAGTATGAATGGCAAGTCTCGGATTTGTAATTTCTAGGCAAATTGGGTGAAGAAGATACAAGGCCCTTTAAATCCTTAGGGTCTTTATTTTTATTTTTATTGGTTCACACAAAAATCTGATTGCATTCAGATTATTTATAGGTTGTTAAAGAATAATGCAGATTATTTTCTGCATAAGATAACAAAGTAAGATCTCCTCGAATTTTTGATATGATCAATATGAAAACTATTTTTTATACTTTAGTATTGCTCTTTATGACTCTAATTTAACTTTGTAAATTCTGAGAAAATCTTAGATTTAAAAAATTAGTTTAATAATTATTAATTATCATGATCTTTTAATAATAGTGTCTTTTTTTGAGGAATAAATCTATCAAGTTTACTTTTTTATCTAAAATTTTATTATATATATTTAATTTCCTTGATCATAATTGAGTAGTTATACTTTAATGAATTTCATAAATATGTTGCAGTGAGATACAGGTAAGAAAACCAAGTTGAACTATGTGCCTAATTAGAATTATAAATTTTTTTATAATATATATAGCTATTGTTGTTAATACGAATTAGTCCTATGTTATTTGAATTCAATAATCATTTATCTTGGACCAATAGGTAGTACAAAAATCCAAATTTAAAATTATTAGTATTCTTATTTGTAATTATCATTAGATTTTAATTTTTTAGCTCAATATCATTTATTAGTCAAAGTTGAAGTACATGTTTCTCGCCTAAATAAAAAGTTAAATATTTATAAGTAATATATATATATAGGTGAATTTTCAATGAGTATTTTTATTTTTACTCTATGGATGAGTAAATTTGACTAATTTAGAAATAAACCTACAATAACAAGTCATCTCATTCAATATATTAATTTTCAATTTATTTCTTTTATTTCTTTCTTTTTCAAAAATTTAATTAATTTAATTTTTTTAATTACCTTTAATTTAAAACTATATATAATATTGTATCTTCAACATTTTATAAAATTTCTTTATTACTGTACGAAAAGTAAAACTCAAGGTAGCATAATTTTTATATTATGAATAAGTTATTTTCTTTAATTAAAAAAAACTACGAATAAAGCGACTACATTCTAAGAAAATTTGTTTTAAAAAAAACATTATGTGTGAATCAGCTTAAAATATGTACATTTTTTGTTGTTTTTTTTATTAAACAAATAAGATAGTTGAAAGTGATTTGAATTATTAAGTATTTTTCACTAGTTTCATTATTTTATAAAAGAATAAGAAAAAAAAAATAACCAACTCATTAATTTACCTATCTTTTTTATTTTAAATAACTTTTTATATGTATATATGGATTGATTATAATTTTTTTTTAATAAGAAACTCTTCTGTTATGTGTT
>JXTB01000344.1:349156-468660 GCA_002914805.1 Parasponia andersonii | reverse complement strand
TTTATTTTTGTCTGTAGTTTTTTTTTACTATATAAAAGCTTATCGATGTTATCTTAATTTAGTTAATATATAATAATGATAACATTTTCAACAAAGTATATTGCTATGTACGAAAATAAAATAAATAATATAAGGAATTTGCTTTTAGATATATATCCTTGAAATATTTTCTTTTAAGATAAACAAACCTGTTACTAAAAAAGTAAAATTGTTTGCATAATATATTCCTATAAAAGAAAATATTTTTTCTAACTAAATTATAAATAATTTCACCTTCCACTCTTAAAACAAACCTAGATAAATCATATGAAGTTTCATCATAAATAATGATTAACCATGACATTAGGAAGAAAAAATAAGCAAAATACATAGAACAATATATATACTACGCCGTCAATAAAATCTTGAACGATTGTTAATGCATCGAACGTTATCAGTAAGAGATTTTAATCTGATAAACTTCAAATCCTCCACCTGAGTTGCTCTGACGAAAATGAGAGGTCTTCTACTAAAATAAATATTTTTTGACATTTATTCTTTCATTTCTGGAACTAAACCAACATAGAAATAGGGACAATATGATCGTAAAGAATATACCTTCATTCCAGGAAAATGACTATTAAACAAAATAAAAACAAAATGAAAAAAAAAAAAATTCTACTGTCCGAAGGAGGATCAATGAGTAACCTAGTTAGCATTGCACTACACATGTTTAACTTTTACTCCAACAAAGAAATAAGACAACAAAGTATAAACATCGAATAAAAATAAAAAAAAAAAAACTCAAAATGAAGTACAGAGATATTGATAATATTATTAATTATGGTTTGAACATTATAAATTGGTGTTTGTTTATATTATACTAATTGAGTCATTAATGGATGCAACTCTAAATGATTGAGTTGACAATATTTACATATATCCTGGACGTTTTTAGTATTTCTGAATAGTATTCACAATACACAACAATTGAGGGTACTCATGCAGTATTTCCATATTTGGTATAGAAAGTATTCTCTCTCTCTATTTCCTTCCAATTTTCTGAGAGTTTAAAGTAGATTTTCGATTCACAACATATCCTTTGACGGATTTTCAATATTCATGCACGGTATTCACAATTCACAATCATTAGGGGTGCTTATGCAGTACTTCCCATAATTGGTACATAAAGTATTTTCTTTTTTATATCTTTTTTCTTTTTTTGGTTTCCTTCTAATTCTTTGAAAGTTTAGTATATTCATAAACAGATTAGTAAGTACAATATTAATGAAATAGCTCGCATGTGATTACACAGAACTTTCAAACATATTGGCTAAAATAAAGCTTTGTTATACATGACCAAGATTGTAAATGATCAAAATAATTTGAACGTTGTGCTAATAATTCATCATAGTTCGGCCAAACAACTCACATAATTGAAGTCTCTACAACTAGTGGCGGAGCCAGAATTTTATTTAGAGACATGAAGATAACTTTTTTAAATATAGCAATAATGATACAAAAAATTATTTAGTTTATAATAATATTTCCAAAGGACACAATAAAATGCATTATATTTGCTCTCGATAAATGTTTATCTTTTTTAAGCATTCTATATCATCTTCATTGTCATATTATCAAAACTAAAATTTTATTTTTATGAAATCTTCAGCAAAGTATAAAACTAAGAAATAATGTGATTTTTTCTTCACTAGTTGGGAATAAGGAGAGTCTTTCCTAATTCACTTTTTTTTATCCTTAATTTTGATTTTGAAAATTGAATATAAAATAAAAGTTAAAAATACAAGATTCTTGAGTTAGGATGGAAAAATTATATCTGATAATAGTGACAAAATTGGAAAAGAAAATCTCAATAAAGGCAACACGAAAAAAAACTTATTAGTTATAATTCAAATATATATGTTAAGAGGGCAAGTGACAAAATTATTGAGTCAAGTATAGGGGGCAAATAAAAAAAACTTCCAATGGGTCAAGGGAGGGAGCAAAATGCAAAACTTTTTGGGGGATCATGGCCCCCATTGCCCTCCCTTAGCTCGGCCCCTATCTACAATGAGAAAATAATTTATTGATTATATGTTATTCTTGGTAATACATTGGCTCGGCATATCCTCGAGGTTAGCAAAATATGACAATCATTCTCACTTAATAATTTAAATACCCACGAAAAATTAAACTTATGTATGCATTAATTTCAAGAAAAGTTTATTTTTAACTCTATATATGTTTCAAGCTAGCCTTTACGCCATCGAAACTATGAAGTTGATTTCAGTACTTGAAAATCATTTTAGCAAAAAAAAAAAAAACAAAGAAAAAAAAGTAGATTTTGGATTCATTTTGTTACACATATGTATACCAGTGACATTACTACTATCAATTTGTTTTTACCAGCAACATTATTGTTAGCGTAAAATACAACATCCGTATAACTTTTTAATACCTTTTATTTTTTAGAGAAATCCCCATCCACTTTTGAACAATATGCAATAACATTATTTAACATGGTAGATATAAACTAATCAAGGACACTAATACATTTCATGATATAGAAACAACACATTACATGTCATACATATCCTATATCCTATAGTAGTATTTGAAAAATTTGCCGAGTATTTCAGAAACCATTATTTGTCATGTGTTCGACAAGGTATCTCTAAATATTCGCTGCATTCGGTTATAAAAATGTGTACTAATCAAAAAATATAATTTTAAAACTACGTTTTATTACCAACATCTCTGCTATATATTACTGTAAAACACTTTAGCATTCATTAATAACAGAATAGTTGTCTAGCATTTTTATGTTGTTTTAAAAATCAGAAAACAACTAAGAAGAATCTATTTAAACTTAAAGCATATTAACCCAAAAACTAAAAACTAGACATTACCTCTAATGGTTGCCTGCGGATTTGACCAGCCATAGTCCTCTTTCTGTGCTCTTATAAACTGCAAAATGGTAAAGAACAGGAAGAAGATTGATAGTGTTCATCAGTCCTTGGCCCTCTTGAGGTCTCAGCTGAAAACTATACCAACATGAACACTGCCCCCTTATGCACAAACTGGTCAACAATTGGGTTTTATCAAAGAATGGGCTGGAGCTTTTTCACATATGTAGTAGATCACACCCTTGGCCAAATAGGCTTACCAAGGTATCCAAAGAGGGTCAAACCATAGGTCTCATAATTATTAAAATGTATGATCTATCTTATTATGACTCAATTAGCAATATTATGCAAAGTTAATTGTATATATAAATATAATTGTCCTTAATATACTTTGATTAACATATAGTGAGTTACTAGTGATTATACTATAGTCCATACAAAATATTTCAACATTCTCTCACTTGGACAGTATAATCATACAAAAATACTCTTTTAACCATAATATGTCAAGATACAAGAATCTCTTACAAATATGAATAACTAAAACTAATCATGCATAATACTAGATTGATAGGATAAAAGTATCATACACAACCAAGTACTAGAGATTCACAAAACATGGTGATAACTTTCGTATATGGAATCACCAACAATATATATGTTGAGACTAAAATTAAATGTCTCTAATTATATGTCACTTACCAAAAAATATGTGCGTGCACACATCACAAAAGTGACTGAGATCCATATCATACACATATTACATAGAACATAAGCAATTCACATTAATCAATAATATGTTCATTGTACATAGATGGCGATAAACTACCACTAGTTCAATACAGCTAAGTGTTACACCCCATTTATTTGGCTCCTTAAATCTAAATGTTACTGTCCATGGTTCTAAGATCCTATATATATTGCTCACACAAAAGGATAGAGGAAGGCTCTAAAACATGGTAGACACTTCTAGAATAATCAAGAGAGGTCTTGGCCATGCTAGAAGGCTCTAGATGGCACTCCTAAGTCTTAGAAGGCTCTAGACAAGGCCGGATAGTGTTAGAATAGGTTGGGACGATCCTAAAAGCTACTAAAATGACTTGAAAGAGCCAAAATAGTTGGTGAACCGTCTAGAAGGATCTAAGTCATGCTTGTTCTAGATTTCTCTATGTAAATATCTTTGTAGATATTACTAATTTATTTGGGAATATTCTAGACCCTTTCTAAGATCATGCACTTGGCACAATCATAACCCTTGGGTTCATTTGTACATAAGTCTCATTTGTGAGAGTTGTAAGCATTCTAAGAGTAATACAAAGCTACTCAAACTTTCTTATCCTTTATTACTTTGTCTCGAAGTTTACTCTAAGTCCCTTTCTTGAGTGTTGGTAGGCTGACTTAGTGCGACGGACTGTACTAAATGTTGCACGATTGTTTAGTTTGAGGCTAGAGTCGTAATAGTATAGTATCAGAGCTTTGGTTGCTCGTTATATCTTGATAGTTTCATTGTCTATATGAAGACCATGGCTGCAACTCCTGACTCTGCTGAAGTTGGTGCTTCTTAATGTGGGCACGATGAAGGGAAAAATGGTGCTATTTGTGGTAAGTCCAGGAACGTAGTGACTAGCTTGGAGGCTATAGTGTCCTGACTAGAGTCCAACTTGGGCACGTTGGGTGAGCGTGTAGATGATCTAGGTAGTCCTTGCAATGGTTTGGAGACCAAGGATGCGAAAATCTACAGCGGCATCAAAGATGCACTTAGTAGGCTAGAGGCCGACTTAAGGCACGAGTTCAAGTTCCTTCATTTAGAGATTGCCAAGGTATAAGATGATATGAACCCCACCAACTTGTGACAAAACCCGAAGCAAGGATGTTACCTAGAACCATTCTACAATCAGATTTGTATGAAAAACCTCTACCTAACACCTGTAGAAAGATGTGAACCTTAGTATAAAGGAAGACGCCACAATTAAGGATGGAAAACTCAGTTGATAAGTCAAAGGATGAACGCCACAGAGAAATCTAATAAGTTCGAATATGCTCTCAAAGAACTAAAGAGAAATCGCTCTCGATTTTAAAGAATTGTAATATACTCTTATTGAACTAAAAGTGCATAATATATAGGCCTTAAGCCATGAAAATTCCAATCATAAAATATCCTAAAATGCCTAAGGTAACTACCCAAACCAAAAAAGGAAAGTTGGAAAATTACTACCTAATAACTATCCTAAATGTAGCCTCAAATAAAAGGGAATTAATCTGATTTTTAATCCCTTAATTTTCAGCCTATTACACGCCAATTAAGAAAAGAAAACAAGCAAATTAATCGTTTTGAGAAACTACCAATTTGCAACTACATAACCAAAAAAGGAAAATAAGCTATGACTTGACAATCAAGCTTTAACAAATCAGATTTCTCCTGCATACATGCCTATGGACTTTCTTGAACTTGAATCAAGCTTATTATGGGCAAATTCGTTCACCTCCTTCAAAAGGCCTCTACGTGCATGCCTGAGTTCAGATCCCTTGAATCAGCCCACTTTATGTATTATTGAATCTCTTGGCACGTACTCTTGTAGCTGGACCAATGAGAACTTGAATAAGATCTGTATTCTAAGCTCTCGTGCTTGTCGTGTCCTCATCATTCCCCTCTTCTTGAAAAGGATTTATCCTAAAATCAAGTTCATCATCTGCATCATAAGGACTTAAATCAGAAACATTGAAAGTAGCACTCACATTATACTCACTAGGCAAGTCAAGCTTATATGCATTGTCGTTGATCTGTTCCAAGACTTGGAAAGGTCTATCTCCTCTAGGTAGTAGCTTGGATTTCCTTTGAGTCAGAAATTGCTCTTTTCGCATGTGAAACCAAACGCAATCACCAGGTTCAAAGACCACCTATTGTCGGCCTTTGTTGGCTTGTTTGGCATATTGCTCAGTTCTTCGTTCGATGTGGAGCTTTGCTTTCTCATGAATCTGCTTGACAAGTTCAGCTTTTCTTTTCCCATCTAAATTCACATGCTCAAACAAAGGCAATGGTGATAAATCTAAAGGAGTTAAATGATTAAAACCATAAACAATTTCAAATGGTGAGAATTTAGTAGCAGAATGAACAGAACGATTATAAGCAAACTCAACATATGGTAAATACTCTTTCCAAGTTTTGAAATTCTTTTTAATAATAGCCCTCAACAAAATAGACAAAGTCTTATTCACTACTTCAGTTTGACCATCGGTTTGAGGATGACAAGTAGTTAAAAACAACAACTTAGTTCCTAAATTAGCCCATAAAGTCTTCCAGAAGTAACTCAAGAACTTAGCATCTCTATCCGAAATAATTGTTCTAGGCATGCCATACAATCTTACAATATCTCTAAAGAAGAAATCAACAACATGGGAAGCATCATTAAATTTGTGATATTGAATGAAATGTACCATCTTAGAAAATCTATCCACTACTACAAAAATTAAATCTCTACCCCGTTTAGACCTAGGCAAACCTAATATAGAGTCCATTGAAATATCAATCCAAGACTCACCACACTACAAGAAACCTGATTTTTGCCGACAGACTTCTAATAGCCCATTGGTGAAAGCTTACATTCGCCGACGGGTTTGAGTGAAACCCATCGCACTACAAGAAACACTACTTTTACCGACGCAAATTTATGTTTTTCCGACGTATTATAGATTTATGCGTCGGCATATGTGTTTTAATAAAAATCAGTTGAATGTATATTTTTTTAATATTCTTTTATTATCTATACTTTTACCGATGCATTGTGAAATTTGCGTCGGCAAAGGATTACCCCTTAAAAAAATCTCCCGTGAAATGAAAATTTTTGGCCAGTATTTAGTTTGGATTGTATTTAGTTTGGATAAAATTTTTAAATATCTTTTACCGACACATTATAGTCATTGCGTTGGGAAAAGTCACACATATTCTTATTTTTTTTAATATTCTTTTATTATCTATACTTTTACTGACGCATTGTTAAATTTGCATTGGCAAAGGATTATCCCCCAAAACAATCTCCTGCGAAATGAAAATTTTAAGCCCATATTTAGTTTGGATAAAATTTTTGAATATCTTTTGCCGACGCATTATTAAATTTGCGTCGGCAAATGATTACCCCGCCAAAAAAATCTCCCGCAAAATGAAAATTTAAGGCCCATATTTAGTTTGGATAAAATTTTTAAATATCTTTTGCTGACATATTATAGTCATTGCCTCGGGAAAAGTCACACATTATCTTTTTTTTTTAATATTCTTTTATTATCTATACTTTAACCGACGCATTATTAAATTTGCGTCGGCAAAGGATTACTCTCCAAAAAAATCTCCTGCGAAATGAAAATTTTAGTCCTGTATTTAGTTTGGATAAAATTTTTAAATATCTTTTGTCGTATTTTGGGCACTTATTTATTTTGGAAAAAAGTCAAGCATTTTTTTATCTTTTCAGTACCTATATTTTTTTTAAATCTTTTTTTTAATCTTTTTATTGTCTATACATTTCTTGACGATCTTTTGCGTCAGCAAAAGTAGTGTTTCTTTTATTTTTTTATCTGTAAATTTCCCGATATTTTCTTAATCATAATAAATAGAATAAATTTGAAAAAAAAAGAAACAATTTGACATTTTTTAAAAATTTCTTCGTTCTTATTTCGTTGGAACTACTTTACTTTAAGTAGCTTTGTGACGAGATAACTTACCACTACAAGAAAAATTACTTTTATAGACGATATTTTTAGAGGCAAATTTAATTTTGTCTCTAAAAGTGCCTTTTATAGACGAAATAATTATTTCGTCTTTAATGGGGTTGGCGAGAAGCATTACTATGTATGAGTAGTGTTTTGGCGGGAAACTCTCAGACATTCAAATACAAAATACTTTTGTCTCTAAAATATGCTTGTAGAGACTAATTAAATATTTAGTCTCTAAAGTTTTTGAAGATCACATTTAGAGACAAAATAATATTCGTCTCTAAATATACTTGTCATCAAGTTCTTGTGAATTGTGTAATACGAGAATATAACTACTATTTAGAGACACTATAAATTCGTCTCTAATATAAGTTTTTATCTCTAAAACTAATTTAGAGTTTTTTTTTAAAGAAATTAAGAATGTCTAGGGCTTGAGGATAAAAATTACAAGCATTTATAGATAAGGGAGATAATTTATAAAATAAAGCTTATTATTTTAGTAAAATTATTTGTTTATAAACGTAGCTAAATGACATTTTTGTTAGACCACGATCATTGTATAGTTTAAAAGGATTATCATAATCATATAACTAATTCATTACATTTATAGTGTTTCAGGAGAAAAAAATAATAACACATTTGGTATTTTTTTTTTTAAATGAAATTTCTTAAGGGATTATATTAATGACCGATAAAACAGCTCCATTAAATATAACGAATATAACTAAAGGGTCGATAAGAGCAACCTACTCAAGATAGTACGTTAGATTAAAGTTCTTTTTTTGGGAAAAAAAATTGATTATTAGTTTAAAAAACTACTTTTTTAACTAATTTTGAAATATGTTTTTTTTTTTTAAATGGATTTGGAAATTTGTGTCAAATCAGTGAATGTCGATTTCATAAAATCATCAAATTTTAAACTATTATATAGATTGTCATTAAACTATTACATTTTGATAAAATAAACTTTTTAAATGACGTTCGGTTTACTTTATATTAACATTATATTACAATATATTGAAAATCAATTATTTGTACTATGTATTTTAATTCAGAACTAAAATAAAGATTGACATAATATATTTAAGGTATCCTTTTTGGACTCTCTATGCTCCTGATGAATCGACAGGTACTTTGCTTTTCTTCCCAACAATTTTCTTTATTTATTTTAATTTTTTTCTTTGTTTGGCTTTCTTTTGCTTTGATGACTAAATCTATATGTCTTTTCTTTGTGGTTTCGATTTGGATTTTCTAAGACGAGGAATATGCTAATTACCTGAAACGTGGATCTCTACTCCGGCATACTCAATAAATTATCTGAGATTTAAGAATATATATATGTATAATATAATTTTATGGATGTGTTGATGAATTAGGGTTTTTATGATGGAAATCGGAAGAATAAAGAATATATAGATTTTTGCAGTGGTATTCTTAAATTCCGAGATGATGGCAGCCTAGGAGTTGATGCAACTATCTATGCACAAAATTCGCATAGAGAAACAAAGGTATGTAGCTAAATATCTCTAGCTGCTTCTTATTTTTTTAATAATAATTATTGTTATTATTGTTACTGTTGTTAACACTAGTATTGATTCAATACTATTGCAAAATCAGTGGTTTAAAAAAAGAGGAGTCCTGCTGAAAAGGGTTATTAGAGCGAATTTCCAGACTATGGCTGGGACTATGTTGTATTTGACCTTTGGATGCACAACCGGGAAATTCTATGAAGCCAATGTTTTTGTCGAGCTTGACGAGAGTTTTGACCTCGAATCATTAGGCATGTCGCTAATGTTAGGGTTTATACCCTAAAAGCATGTATATTTTGGATATTTGCTGAATTAATAAAATGACATTTTTTTTATTTGAATTTGTGCATAATTTGTATGCCTTTAAATATCAGAAAATCCCTAGTTTATTTATGTGACCATAAATTTAGTATATAAGTGTTATATGCATGAAGATTAAATTTATGGATAATAAACTAAATATAGTCTGTAATAATTAATTAAAGTTTGAGATCTTTAATTAAATATTATTAGTATGGTCCATTAACATTGAGAATGTAATAGTCTTATCCGGACTATTGATGTGTTGACATCACAATAGAGGTACTTTATATAATTCGATTATATAGGACTGAACCAGACATGTTTTGAATCTCATATAAATTCCGTTAACTATTGGGAGTTCAAATAATGTCACTAGATGATCATATGTAGATCAATCTTAATCCTGAGTAGTTATAGACTCCTATTTATAACATTATGTTCTTTGACATACTTGTTAAAGGTTTGTTTTTAAACAGATCGAAATACTTGTATCTTGGGAGCATGATGAGATGAGTAGCTGGGAATGTAACTTACAGATATGGAATCCATTCCTTCTATTAGGAAGCTAGAAAGATGATTCCCTTGTGTATTGATTCAGGACTTGAACAGTTTGAGTACTCAATTTATAATAGATTTATAAATTAATTGTTCATTAGAGAATCAATAGTACACAAGGATTAAGATGTAATTAGAGAGGTAAACGGAACTTGACCTAGCTCCAATTATGAATTGTCTATGGAGGATTGAACTACATGTAATGATTAAATCGATGGACTGCTCGCTGTTTTCTGAGTAAATTAATTCTGTAACTTCAAAAGTGCAATTTTAGATTTTTAGTGGAGTAATACTGGAATTAATAAATTAGACAAATTAATTAAAGAGTTTAATTAATTGTCATAATTTATTGGATCTTGAATTACAGGTTCATAGGTCCCCAATTCCACCTCTTATAAATACTGTACTGGATATTACATTATTTCTGTTACTGCACACTTTGTTAAGATAAATAGTTTATCTATTAGTAATTAATAATTGTTATTAATTAATTTAAATTTATGGAGAGATAAATTTTCTAATTTGTTTAAATTTTGAATTTAAAAATATCTAATTATGAGATAATTAGATAAATAGAAATTAGGAAACTAACTGAAAGTGAAATAGTTATCTGCTAGTTTATATAGATATATATATATATTAATTAATTAATTAGATTAATTAATTTAAATATATATATATATATAAAATCATTTTTTTTTAAAAGGAAACTCACGTTTCCTATAAACAAAAGGTAACGTTTTTTTTAAAAAAGTTATATATATATATTGATTTGATTAATATAATTATTTATTAAATAGTTTAATAAATAGATATATATATATATATATATATATAAGGTGAAACCTTAGTAGAAGACAAAATAGTATGTATTATTTTCTATAGAGCCTCCATTAACTAGAGAGAAAAAGAAGAAAAAGAAGAGTGTCTTCCTATTCTCTGTAGAACAAAACTCTTACAATCTCATGTGTTGAGAAAATTGCGAGTGCCTAAAGTGTGTGAGTTTAAAAAATTGTACGTAACACCCACACGTTCATCCAGTTGTGCTTGAGGCTTGGATTGGAAGATTGTGGTTTAGAAGACAATAAAGCTAGGATCCGCTGATAGGCTACAAGAGGTATTAGATCTATTCTCTTTGTATGTTCTTAATTGCTATGAATTAATACTATATACTCATATAGTCAATTGTTTTGAAAAAAAATTTTGAATGTTCCTGGGCCAATTTTCCGCATCGTTTTTAAATCCAACAGCTAACTACCCTAATATAAACCCTGAGATACTGCGCAGGAATGATTGCCCCCCTGAATCTACTACCATTGATGATGACACACACTAGAAAATTAAGCTTCATAATATATAGTCTATTATGATCTATAGTATGAATCTTCTGATTATGATGATGACGACGACTCTAACTAGAAAATTAAGCCTATCATAAATATAGTCTCTAACCTATAGTTTGACTTTAGGTTTTATCCAGTCTAGATCTACCTACTGGTGTGTTTTCGTTGTATATATTAGGTATTTTAATCTACTTGTTACTGTATATTTTTGTTTTAATATGCAAGTACTAGATGTTTTATGTCTTTGTGCTTGTTTATGTATCATGGGAGGCCAATGTTCTATGGAGTTTTTATGTGTCTCGACGTCTTTGTATTTGCAGTTGATGCGAGTCGCTTGAAGAGCTATGCTAGATGTGTTCTTGGAATCAGAGGTGAAGCCATCAAATTCATTCAGCGGGCTGTAATAGCCTCCAGGTGCAATTTTGGCCAAATTTCAGTGGGGGCATATAACTCTTTTGGCCAATTTTTAGTAAAAATACACATTTTATTTCTAATTTAATACATGTAAAAAAAATTTCCTAAAATCCAGTAGGGGCTTATGCCCCCGGTGGTCCCTATCTCCCTCCACCCCTACTTGCAATCCTTTTCCATTATAGAATTTAATCCCACTGTAAATATGTTCCCTCATTATAGAATTTTCTTTTATGAATCTCTGATTTATTGCACCTTTAAACTAACTTTAAATCACCACGTTGTGTCTTCCGAAAAAAAAAATAAATAAGAAATTGAAAAAAGCAAATTCTAGTAATTTGTTTCCAGCTCTAAGGCTATTAAAACAGTTTCAGTATCTACCTTGAGACCCTCCAAACATTGTGGAGTTTATATGAACCTTTGGACTATGATTTCTTAGATTTTGTGAACATTACTAACTATGTAGGATCTTCAACATGAGTAAATTTCTTATATATAAAAACTTGTAATCGATTCTCTACTTGGCATTAGCTCATCCTCCTTTAACCCTTCCAGTGGCACTCAATGTAATTTGGACCGGGAGATCTAAATCGAGATATTATAGGCTTACTAGTTTGTTTATATTTCGTTAAATTCCGACGAAACTTATGAAATATAGACTTGAGTGGGAATTTTGATTTAATTATAACTGAGTAAACTTATTTGTGGGATTTAAACATAATTTGAATAACCCATATTTATGTTTGGGTGTAAGATAATTACTCGATAAATGACTATTGAATATATGTTTTAATTATAATATATGTTTAGTGAGCGACGCACAACTGGGAGTTTTATTTTAATTATACGTTTTGTCAAGGCCAGTTTGAAAATTTAAAGTTTTGCTAAAATATTTTCCGGTATTTTTATTTAGTGAAATACTCATTCTACCACTGATCCTGATCTCGGGTCGTGATAGAAAAATTGGTATCAAAGCACGGTTTTAATTTAAAATACTCAAAATGTGTCACTCATTTAAACTAGACTGGACATTTCTTTTACATGAATCGTGCATCATGTTCATCTTATTAACACATTGGCTATATTGAAATACAGACTCGGAAAATGCTTCTAAGAAGAAAAGTGCCTCAACCTGAGAGAGAAGAAGATGCTCCTCCACAACAAGACCTATCTACTTTTGATCTTGATAGTGCTTTCTAGCAAGCTATATAGAGAATACCTAGTTTGAAGACAAGGCCAACTCCTAAAAGTAACTAGTATAGTAGCTTCAAGGACTTTTGTAAGCTAAACTGACCACACTTTTATGGAGGACATGATCTTGTATCTGTATTCAGATGGCATAAAACTCGTACCAGACCTACTGTAAAATCCTTATTTTCAAATGGACAAAAAGGTAATTTTATAGCCAATGGAATTTTGCTAAATATTAATATTTAGAATATTAAAATAAAAATATATAGAGTATTAAAATCAGAGCTACAATTTGAAAAATTGCATAACCCCTCTCCCCCCCTTCCGAAAAAAACATATCATCTTTTCACACGAGAGGCTTCAGAAAGAAACAAAGCACCGAAACTTTAAAGCTTTGCCGTTGGCACACCATAGCTCTGATCACCTGACAGTTAACTAATTATGCTTTGCAGATTAGATCTTTATGATTTTCAATGGGTTCATGATTTAACACATATGAAGGGTCAGGGACATACTTTTTCAGGATTGGTATATGAAAGACATTACGTACGTTAGCCAACTCTGGTGATAGAGCCAGTCTATATGCTACTTTTCCTACTTATTACACTTTTCATTGTTGCGATCTTAAGAAATACTACATCTTCCACTTCAAATTCCAATGGTGTTCTTTGTTTGTTAGTATTGGTTTTCTGTTGATTTTGGGTAGTTTCCATCTTTTTCTTGATTTTCTGTACCGCTTTACTCGTCTCCTTTATAAAATCAATGGTTTCTAAATAATTCTTCCCAGGTTCAAACCAATGGATTGGAGATATACATCTCCTTCCATAAAGCACTTTATTAGGTACTGCCTTGATAGAAGTCTGATAGCTATTATTATAAGAGAATTCTATCAATGGAAGCTTTTTATTCCATGCTCCTTTAAAGTCTATCACACATGTCTTGAGCATATTCTCTAGAGTTTGGATGGTTCGTTCTGACTGCCCATCTATTTGTGGATGGAAAGCTGTGCTAAAAAGTAGCTTTGTTCCTAAAGCTTGTTGAACAATCTTTCAAAAGGTAGAAGTAAATCAACTATCGCAATCTGAAATGATCGATCATTGTATTCTATGTAGTCTAATTATTTCAGTCATATATAATTCAGCTAACTTTTCTAAGGAATAAATGATTTTCATTGGTAGAAAATGCACTGATTTAGTTAATCGATCCACAATTATCCATATTACGTCATATCCTTCACACGTTTTGGATAATCTAACTACAAAATTCATGGCAATTTTCTATTATTTCCACTCAAGAATTTGAATTGGTTGTAACTCTCCAGCAGGTCTCTTATGTTCAGCCTTGACTTTCTGACAATTCAAATAACTCTGCATGTACTTTGCGACATTATTTTTTATTCCATTGCACCAAAAGTATTGTTTGAGATCGTTATACATCTTGGTTGTACCAGGGTAGACAGAATAAAGAGTTTCATGTGCTCCAGAAAGGATTTGATTCTTTATTTCTACATTGTTTTGTATACACAGTCTACCATTTTATTTGAGGGTTTCATCTAGATCGAGCTCCCGAGCTTCCCTCATGTTTCCAAAAATATTTGGTTTGAGAGTTAATGTTGACAATTTCCTACTATTAACTCTAAACTGACACTGCTAATATCTTCTTGTAAGGGCTTACGTAAGGTTTTCATTGACATCAAGGCTGTAGTTGTTTCCCTACTTAGTGTGTCTACAGTCTTATATGCCTTACCTAGATGGTATAATATTTCACATTCATAATCCTTAACCAACTCTAGCCACCTACCTGCCTCATGTTCAACTCTTTTTGAGTGAATACGTATTTGAAGATTTTATGATTCCCGTAAATTTGACATTGAGTCCTGTACAAATAGTGTCACCAAAGTTTGAGAGCGAATACAACAGTAGCTAGTTCTAGATCATGGGTAGGGTAATTCTTCTCGTGCTCCTTGAGTTGTAAAGAATCACAAGCCACAACTTTTCCATTTGAAATCAATACTGCTCCAAGTTTCAATTTCGATGCGTAACTAAAGATGTCAAACTGTCCTTCATTTGATGAGATGATAAGGATTGGTGCACTAGTAAGCTTATTCTTCAGTTCTAGAAAACTTTTTTTGTACTTCTAAGTCTTTTTTTTTCCTACCTAACACGTACTTATAATTAACTAGTATACTAAAAGGAAAGTTCTACTTACTTGAGTCGGCT
This sequence comes from Parasponia andersonii, assembly GCA_002914805.1. NCBI lineage: Eukaryota > Viridiplantae > Streptophyta > Magnoliopsida > Rosales > Cannabaceae > Trema > Trema andersonii. The sequence continues at coordinate 453,520 of JXTB01000344.1, read as the reverse complement.
GAATCATTACAGAGTGATGCGAGATAGGATAGTAGGATATCCGCTCAGATACTAACTTTCTTTTAAGACCGATATTTACGTATATTCATAACTTTTTTTTTTTTTAAATTATAAACTTGTACTATGAAAATTCATGACAATTTTTTTTTTATATAATCTTTTCAAGACAGTTAACTAATTATATTAAGAAATTTAGACATACCATTGAAGAAAACTTTATATATTTTTCTTTCTTGAGGTTTAAATAATATGCAACTTAAAAATCTTTCAGATGAGGAGGGGGATCACAAGCGAACCTCTTAAATCCCAAGTTCTCCTTAGACGGGTTTAAGTCTTTTTGACAAAATCAATTTCATCTTACATTTATTCAAATCAAAATATTAGATGCTAAAAAAAATATTTATTTAAGAATGTTTAATTATTGAAAATATGCTTCAAAATAGTATATATATTCTCTAAAGGGGTATTTAAATAAAATTAGTCATATTATATAGTGAAATAATTACTTAATCTTAGAGATATAATTAATATTAAAATTAACATTTCATATTTAAATATAACATCTCAATTTTATCTTAAGAGAACATAAGACTTAATCTTATATATTTAAGTAAACTATCTTGTTTAAATTAAAGAAAACATATACATAATTTATTGTAAAGGTACCTAAAACCCATGTCTCGCATCCATCTCCGCTTCAGTTCTGGTCAACCCATCATTCAAAACAAATATTGCTTACCTTTGATACCTATAACATGGGCATTTATACTACGTGAGTTTTTGCTTAGTAAGTCCAAATCAACTCACATAATATTTCATACAAATAGCATTTTATGGAAGTTCAATTTTTTACGTTTTTATATTATCTTAAAATCTTTTATCTTTTATATGGGCTCTTGTATACGTATCGAGTGGGAATCAGGGGAGCGACTTTATGAAACACCAGCGATCATAAACTGAACATATTTTCCTTAGAAATCCTCACCTAGTCGAGGTCATTCTTATCTTCCCTTAAGAATCCTTACCTAACAGAGGTTGGTACGACACCTTTATATTCTTATCTTTTACTTAGTCTCCTCTTTAACATGAATGATTATATCATATTTCAACCAAATTTTATATTTTATATTCTTGATACTCCCTTTAATTGAAGTATATTTATCAAGTTATAAATAATATTGTAAAGAAAATTTACCTCTTCTTATTATCATAGGAGGTATGTATTTTATATGCACATATACAAGCAACAAACATCTCTTACATAGGCAAAATATCATATTTAATTATATCAAGTACTTTTATTTCAAACAGAACATACTCTTAAGTGAATTAATAAATGTATATGCACATTATTAAAATATATTAATAGCTACACCGTTAATTCTTCTTTTACTATATATATATATATATTTTACTTGTGACTTTTTGACTTATTACTTAGGGTTGAAATACTTATTTCAACTTGGGCTCTTCTATTACCTATTGGGCCAAGATAAATGATATTAAGCTAAAGGATTAAAACCCAATATTAATTACAAATAAGAATACTAATAATTTCAAATTTGGACTTAGTTATTATCTATTGGGCCAAGATAAATGATTATTGAACTCAAACAATTTATGACTCAATAGTAAACATAATTAATTAAGCTTATTTCTTATTAACAACAATAGCCATATATGTTGTAAATAATTTATATTTGAAATTAGGCACATAGTTCAACTTAGCTTTCTTGTGTGTATCTCATTGCAATATATTTACAAAATTCATTAGTGTATAACTACTCAATTTCTATGATCAAAAAAATTAAATATACATAATAAAATTTTAGACAAAAAAAATGAATCATGACAAATTCATTCTTCAAGAGAATTTATTAATATTAAAATTTCATGATAATTAATAATTATTAAACTAATTTTACAAGTCCAGGATTTTTCTCGGGATTTACACCCAGCCTTTGACAAAGCCACACTACCAAGACTCATCAGATTTCGCAGCCAAAAAACGAAGATCGGCCACCGGAGCTTCACCAAACCTCCTTACACGACACCGACGGTATGGTTGGACTCGTCTCATCATCACCGTCATTTCTCGACTGGTCTTGATCATCATCTCGCTGTTGGTAAGATTTCGACAGTTTTATCCATTTTACCAATATGGTTAAAAAAGTGATCTTTTTTATAATTATTTCCCTAGGTAATTATTTTACCAAGCATAGTTATATGAGGTGAAAGAAAGGGAAAAATTCATGAAAATTACGATTGGTAGAAGTTGAAATAATATTCAGAAGTGTGTTAATTTTTGAATTGAAAAATATGGCATTTTTCTAATTTAGAACATAAAATGGTATTCTTGCAAATCAAAACTAGTTGGAAATCTGTTACTATTTAGATTGGGCCTTGGGTTGAGATTTGAAGAATGTTATTTTTAGAAATATTTTATGTAAAAATGACAATTTTACAAATGATTAGCAAAATCGATAATTTTTCAACTATTTTAGAAAGTGATATTTTCCTAAATAGTTCTATGACAATGATATGTTTTGAAATATTTTCAAAAAAGTAGCAATTTTTGTCAAAGTTGATATTTTTCTATATAATTTTGAAAAGGTGGATGTTTGTAAACTAATTCCAAAAAGAGATATTTTTTTAATTCTCATATTTTAAGTCCGTTTAAGGCTCAAAATCTTGAAATCGAATTCTGATTTCAAATTTGGATTTATTGAGATCGAGAAACGAGTTTTAATCTATAATATCTCTATGTTTCGAAGTAGCACAAATTTTAAAGCTCGTAAATAGTATTATTTTGCATATTATGGGATAGGTCTCATTCTTGGGACCCACTTTTGACAAATTATATGTCTAATTTAGTATTTTTGGGTGCTCTGAATATAATGGTGATCTCCGTTTCTCAATCTGAGGCTCTGTTGGAAAAGTCACTTTTTCAAGTAAGCATATTACGATCTCAAAACAACCGTTCGAGCACTCAAGTAACCAACGAGAGTTTTTTTTTTTAGCATCATTAGCTTGGTATAACGACCACATTGAGGTAGGGATTCAATTACCTGATTTCATAACTGATTTAATTTATAATTGTATTATAATCGATTTCGTGAATTTTACGATAATTGATAAATTGCTAAAGCACAATAAATTATGGTAGAATTAGATTGTAAGAAATTTTATATATTTTTTTACATTGTGATTATGGGGTAATATAGTGGTGTGCTGCTCATGTTATGGTAAATCCCAGAATAATGCCAAGTGGTATATTTAAGGCATTGATTGGTGAATATTTTGCGTAGTTATTACGTATCCTATTACATATTGTACATACTATAGGATCACACTTGAGTTCCATTGTGGCATCATGATGTATGATATATATAATCATGTACTTCTAGTTTTAGTTTTGAATATGTGATTATTCTGGATATCAAATATTTTATGAAATTGGTTTATAACTGAATTTTGGAAAAGGTATTAACTATGCAGGTTATGTAAAAATTACATCCATTAAAAAATGTAATTAAATTTTTATTAAGCATGAGAATGCTCCCTTTACTTCTCCCACTTTCAGATGTTTGACTATTTGAGGTAGTCGTCTTAATGGATAGATAAACTGTACAGCTTATATATGCAGTGCTACACTTAATCACTGGTGGATATTTATACTTCATTTGTATAAGGGTTAGTCAAGCTCATGATCTTGATCTGATAGTGGAAAGCTCGAAGTAAGTTGTCGAGGGCTAGAGACGTAGGCAAATCATCGTATTTGTCGAACCTCGTAAAAACTGAGTTTGCATTTTCTTATCTCTACATTCTTTGCTTTATTGCAAACTATTTGATTGTGTATTTGATATTTAGTGTGCTTAATTTATTTAGTATTATTGTTATATGTTTGGTATTATTATTTATTTAGCTTAAAAGTTTCAAAATAGTAGTTTATAATTTTACATAGTTGAAAAGTTTCTTAAAAAGTTTTAAAACTCAATTCATCTGCCCACTTGGGTAGTCAATCTAGGGCACACATCATGTGTTAATGTCCTTGTATCTATTGATAAGTCACCTTATGATTTCATATAACTTTGTGCTCCTATTTAGCTCATGCCTTATGTGGCATCAGCATGTTGACGAGATTCTAATATCAAGTGGAGAGTGTATGTTTCACACTCCTTGCATAACCAATGTTTGACTCAATCCTTCTACATCCCATCTTTGATTGTTCATTATTCTTTTGATTATTATTCCTTAATGTTCCTCTCGTATCCCTTATGCTATATTTGAATTTCAGGACGAAATTCGTTAAAAGAGGGGAAGATGTAAAATCTTTATTTTTAAATGGGTAAAAGGGTAATTTTACAGTCAATGACATTTTGGTAAATAACAATTTTCAGAATATTAAAATTAAAATATCTGAGATACTAAAATCAGAGCTGCAGTTTTGAAAAATTACGTAAAACCCACCAAAAAATGTCATCTTCTCACATGGAGGGCTAGAGAGAGAAAGATAGTACTAAAACTTCAAAGCTTCGTCACCAGCACACCATAGCTCTGATTGCCTGACCTGCCAGCCGGCTATCTTCCTCAGCCTCCGACAAAGCCACACTACCAACTCTCATTGGCTTTTATCGCTGGAAAATGGACACCGGCCACCTTGAAATTTCAAACCACCATGAGGTTTTTGGTTACTTGAACTTTACCAGACCTCATCTCGCAACATCGATGGTACAATTGAACTCGTCTCGTTGTCGTCATCATTTCTCAACTAGTCTGGGCAGTCATCTCACTGCCAGTAAGATTTTGACAATTTTAGTTGTTTTATCAATATTGTTAAAAAGTGATACTTTTTATAAATAATTCATTAGCTAATTATTTTACCTGAGGTAATTAAATGAGGTGAAAAAAAGATAAAAATCATGAAATATTACGATTAGTAAAAGTTAAACTGGTATTTAGAAGTATTTTAATTTTTGAATTGAAAAATATAATATTTTTCTAATTCAAAATAAAAAGTGATATTCCTGCAAATCAAAACAGTGTTGGGTTGGAAATCTGATACTCAAGGCGTTAGGCTAAGATTTGTGTTAGTTTTTGAAATATTTTTGCAAAAATAACAATTTTACGAATAATTAGCAAAATTGATAATTTTTTATAATTTTAGAAAGTTTTTGAAATATTTTTGCAAAAATAACAATTTTACGAATAATTAGCAAAATTGATAATTTTTCATAATTTTAGAAAGTAATATTTTCCTAAAGAGTTTTGTGATAATGATACTTTCTGAAATATTTTTGAAACTGTAGTATTTCTGTAAATATTCAGCAAAAATAATATTTTTCTAATTATTTTGAAAAAAACTAGACGTTTCTTAAATAAATTACAAAAAGAGATATTTTTATAATTCTCATATTTAAATCCCTTTTAAGGCTCAAGATATCGAAATTAAATTTTTATTTTAAATTTGGATTTCGTGAGATCGAGAAACGAGTTTTGATATATATTATCGCTATGTTTTAAAGTGATAAAAGTTTCGAGGCTCGTGAATAGTATCGTTTTGCATATGATAGGATGGGTCCTACTCCTGAGACCCACTTTTGATAAATTATATGTCTAAGCTAGTATTTTTGGGTACTCTAAATTCAATGGTTGCCTCTATTTCTCAATCCGAGACTGTACTATAAAAGTCACTTTTTCGAGTGAGTATAGCAGGATCCCGAAACAACTATTCAAGCACCTAAGTGACCAACGGGAGTTTTTTTTGAGCGTCATTAGTTTGCTATGACTATCATATTGAGGTAGGGGTTCAATTACCTAGTTTTATAACTATTTTGATTTATAATTGCATTATAATTGATATATGAAAAATCGTGAATTTTAAGATAATTGATAAATCGCTAGTGAGTTGCTGCCATATTAGGTGAAAGACCTAGGCCCCTACGTAAGTTTTTTGATGACACACATCTAAGTAGTGTTAGGATGTTGGGTACCTCTGGTAAGGGATATTACAGAATCATAATAGGAGGATGAAAGTTCACTCATTTACATGAGTTGATATATGATATGTACAATTAGGTGTTTCTAGTTTTTGTTTTGAATATGTGATTAGTTTGGATATGAAATGTTTTATAAACTTTGTTTATAAATGAATTTTGGAATAGGTATTAACCATGCAAGTTTTGTAAAAGTTGCATCTATTTAAAAAAATAATTGAATTTTTACTGAGCATGTGAATACTCACCCCCTACTTCTCCCTCTTTCAGGTATTTGACTATTTGAGGTAGTCATCTTGATAGATAGACAAACTATGCAGTTTGTGTATATAGTTCTACTCTTAATTTCTCGTGGGTGTTCATATTCTATGATCTATCTTTCATTATTCCATTATTTAGCCAATATTGGTGAATCTACTAAATGGATATATTAGGATAGTTTTGTTGTTAATTTGAGAACTTGAAACTACAAATGATTTAATATAAATTATTTTGGACTTTCGATTAAAGTTTTCAGTTGAACTCAGTTTCCTAAAATCTAAGAATTATTTGTGAGTTTCCACATAAATTAATCACAAGCTTTTTTACTTAATTTCTCATGAATTTCATAAAATTAATGTTTAATTACTCTTTCACCTAAAATTACTAAAAGTTACAGCTTTAGATTTTCGGTCTTGACAGCTACAAAAAATACAAGCCACCATATTTTTCAAACAATTTTCTAAAAATGTTATAAAAGGCCTAATTTCCCATTCTAGTATATATATAGAGAATTTTTAGGGCCAAAGTTGATTTATATATATATATATATAAAACAAGGTTTCTAACACTTTTACCTATAAAAACTGAAAAAAATTTCAAAAATACGGAGGTCAAAGTTTTTCCAATTTTCCTATGGTTTTTATTAGGAAAATATCATTTTTAAAAAGTATTTAGAAAAGTACTATTTTTAAAATAGTTGATGGTTACTGATTTCTGAAAACTGATTATTGGTTACCAGTTATATATCTGTTATAAATACCTTTGGTTACTAGTTATTAGGATCTGGAAACTGATTACCAGAAACTAATTACTACTTTAAAAATAATATTTTTCTAAATATTTTTTAAAAAATTAATATTTTTCTAATAAAAATGGTACCACACCTTAATGTCTAATTTCCCCTATATAATATTTGTTTCAAGCATATATAGCCCATAAGCCTGAAAAAGCTATGAAATAATTAATTTTATACGGAACTTATTTCATCAAAAATAATAAAAAAAATATTATATAGTATTGGCTGAATTCGATTACAAACGTGTAACAAAATTATTATTGTTAAATTATAGTGACATTGATATACTGTAACATATTTTAGCCCATACACCAACTATAGTATAGTTTGTGTTGAACAAATCAATAATTGTAACTCACCAACCAACTGTAATAGGAACAGTGAAAAGACAGCCACAATAGGAATAGTAAAAAGGGAAGCCGCAATAGGAATAGTAAAAAGGGCAGCCGCAATAGGAATAGTAAAAAGGGCAGCCACAATAGCAATAGTGAAAAGAGTAGCCGTAATAGTAATAATAAAATATAGTGTTCACACCACCTTTTAAGTTCTATAAATAAGGAGGGCTTTATCACTTGTTTTGCATCCGATTCAAATCCTCTTCCTTTCTAAGAGAGAATTTAAGCCTAGGAATTCCTCTTAGTGTCCTACTTGTTTTCTCCTAAATTGTTTAGAAAGAGTGTTTTCTCCTATTTCAAGAGATAGAAAGGTTCATTTGTTCTCTCTTTGTATTTAGAGAGAAGTGAGTTGTAATCTCCTTTTTATAGTAAAATTCTTCATAGCCTTATCCGTGGACGGAACCTAAATTAGATGAACCACGTTAATTCTTTTGTGTGTCTTATTTTTTTCATTTTACCCGAAGTTTCTCAACTCATATTTTAGCTATGTATTATCGCTTCTGCAAAGCCGATCTCCTAACAGTGGTATCAGAGCCATTGGTTGGAATACTATTCATGTATACAGTACTATTCACATATACGGTATTGTTCGCGTATACGGTACTATTCACGTATAGTGAAACGGTGGTAACTGAACAAATCGTGGTGAACAAAAATGGCGGCAAAATTCGTTATTGAGAAGTTTAATGGGAACAATTTCTCTTTGTGGAAAATGAAGACAAAGGTAATCTTGAGAAAAAATAATTGCCTAGCAGCAATTGGGGAAAGGCCTGCTGAGATTACTGATGATAAAAAGTGGGACGAGATGGATAGGAATGTTGTCGCTAACTTACATCTGGTACTAGCAGATGAAGTCCTGTCGAGCATTGAGGAGAAGAAGTCAGCCAAGGAGATATGGGATACACTGACAAAGTTATATCAGGCCAAGTCGCTTCACAACAAAATTTTCTTGAAGAGAAGGCTTTATACCTTTCGGATGGAAGAATTAACAACGGTGACCGACCATCTCAACACCCTCAATACTTTATTCTCACAGCTTACAACAATGAAGCATAAAATATAGGATAATGAATGTGCAGAAATCTTACTTCAGAGTCTACCTGATTCGTATGATCAACTCATCATAAATGTGACCAGCAATGCTACAACTCTAGTTTTTAACGATCTTACAGCTGCTGTTCTCGAAGAAGAAAATCAGCTTAAGAACAAGGAAGACAGATTAGCAAGTTCACAGCAAGTAGAGGCTTTGATAATGAGAAGGAGATCAACAAAACGTGGCCCCAGTGGGAGTTAGAGTTATGGTAGATCAAAGTCAAGAAGTAAGAAGAATGTCAAGTGTTATCACTGTGGCAAGAAAGGGCACGTCAAAAGGGAGTGTTGGCAACTCAAGAAGAATGGAGATTCCAGAGGGAAGGACCCCGAGTCATCAAATGCTCAGGGAAATATTGCGAATACTTCAGATGATGGAGAAATCTTGTATAGTGAAGCAACAACAATTTCTAAGAACAGACGGCAGCTCACTGATGTTTGGTTAGTGGACTCGGAAGCAACATGGCACATGACTTCTCACAGAGAATGGTTTCATACATATGAACCTGTCTCTGGAGGATCTGTATTCATGGGTAACGATCATACCTTAGAGATCGCTGGGATTGGTACTATCAAGATAAAGATGTACGATGGCACTATTCGTACTATTCAAGATATGTGACATATGAAGGGCCTGAAAAAAAATCTATTGTCTTTGGGATAATTAGATAACCTTGGTTGCAAAACTCGTGTCAAGAATGGGATCATGAAGATTATGAAGGGCGCGCTTATAGTAATGAATGCGGACAAAATCGCAGTGAATCTATACATGCTTAAAGGAGATACACTGATGGAAGCAGAGGCATCAATTACTTCAATAAATTCTGGAGAAGAATCAACGATGATGTGGCATCATAAGCTTGGCCATATGTCGGAACGAGGCTTGAATATTCTCTCTGAACGAAGGTTGCTTCCTAGTCTCACAAAGATATCTTTACCCTTTTATGAGCATTGTGTCACAAGCAAGCAGTGTAGATTAAAGTTTAGTATATCCAGTTCTAGAAGTGAAAAAGTTCTAGACTTGGTTCACTCTGATGTTTGGCAAGCGCCGGTAATGTCCCTAGGAGGAGCTAGATACTTTGTATCTTTTATTGATGATAACTCCAGGAGATGTTAGGTATATCCTATCAAGAGGAAGGCAAATGTATTTTCAGTCTTCAAAATATTCAAAGCATGGATAGAGCTTGAATCTGGAGAAAAGATCAAGTGTTTAAGGACGAACAATGGAGGAGAATATACAAGCAATGAATTTGATAACTTCTGTCAACAAGAAGGTATTAGGAGGCAGTTCACAATGGCGTACACTCTTCAACAAAATGGAGTGGCAGAGCGGATGAACAGAACTTTGTTGGAAAGAACAAGAGCAATGTTAAAAGCTCTAGGTCTACCCAAGATATTCTGGGCAGAAGCAGTCAAAACTGCCTGTTATGTGATTAATCGATCTCCATCAATAGCGATTGATCTGAAGACACCGATGGAGATGTGGACTGGTAAGCCAGCTAATCATTCTCGCTTACATATGTTTAGATGTCCTGTGTACGTGATGAACAATACTCAAGAAATCACAAAACTAGATTCAAAGTCCAGAAGGTATGTACTCTTAGGATATGCTGATGGAGTCAAGGGATATCGCTTATGGGATCCCACTGCCCATAAGGTTGTTATCAGCAGAGATGTGATATTTACAGAGAATAAATTGCAAGAGAAGAGAGACGATAGCAGACTAGAAACTACTACAGTTCAGGTAGAAAAGAATACTGAAGATTCAAATTCTTCTGAAGTAGCACCAGAGTATGAAGTAGAAGTTTCAGTCGAGGAAGAGGCTTCTGAAATTCGTCTGTCAACTCGTGAGAGAAGAACACCGGTATGGCACTCGGATTATATCAGTGAGAATAATATTGCATACTGTCTTCTAATAGAGGATTGAGAGCCAACAACTTTCTATGAGGCTACCAAAAGCCCGGATGTATCCCTATGGATGACAGCAATGCAAGAAGAGATTGAAGCCCTTCACAAGAATAAGACATGGGATCTTGTTACACTACCACAAAGAAGAAAGGCTATTGGCAACAAATAGGTCTACAAGATCAAGCATGATAGCAATAATCAAGTGGAGCGGTATCGTGTGAGATTGATGGTAAAAGGATATACTCAGAAAGAAGGTATTGACTTCAATGAGATATTTTCACCTGTAGTTCGACTGATAACAGTTAGAGTGGTTCTGACGATGTGTGCTACGTTTAACCTATATCTAGAGTAGCTAGATATGAAAACTGCTTTTCTTCATGGAGAACTTGAAAAATAGATTTATATGCTCCAACCAGAAGGTTTTGCTAAAACAGGCAATGAGAACTTGGTTTGCAGGTTGAACAAATCTCTATACGGTCTCAAATAGGCGCCGAAGTGTTGGTATAAGAGATTTGATTCCTTCATCATAAGCCTTGGGTACAACAGACTCAGTTCAATCCACTGCACATACTTTAGGAGATTTGATGAAGATAGTGACTTCATTATCTTATTGCTATACATGGATGACATGTTAGTAGCGGGCCCCAACAAAGGTAGAATCCAAGAATTGAAGGCACAGTTAGCTAGGGAATTTGATATGAAGGACTTGGGACCAGCAAACAAGATTCTAGAGATACAAATTCACCAAGACAGAGGTAACAGGAAGATTCGGCTTTCTCAGAAGAATTATTTGAAGAAAATCTTGCGCCGCTTCAATATGCAAGATTGTAAGTTGATTTCTATCCCACTTCCTGTTAACTTCAAGTTATCCTTTAGGATGTGTCCTAGCAATGAAGCAGAGAGGATAGAGATGTCTCGAGTACCTTATGCATAAGTAGTGGGAAGCCTAATGTTTACTATGATATGTACAAGACCAGATATTGCACAAGCAGTGGGAGCGGTTAGTTGATATATGGCGAATCCTGGTGGAGAGCATTGGAGTGCTGTGAAAAGAATTCTGAGATACATCAAAGGAACCTCAGATGTTGCATTATGTTACGGAGGATCAGAATTTACTGTCACAAGATATGTTGATTCAAATTTTGCAACTGATCTTGACAAACGAAAATCTACTATAGGCTATGTGTTTACTCTTACAAAAGGAGCTGTAAGCTGGGTTTCGAAACTGCAAACTGTTGTGGCTTTATCTGCAACAGAAGCAGAATACATGGCAGCTACACAAGCTTGTAAAGAGGCTATTTGGATTCAAAGGTTATTGGAAGAGCTCGAGCCCAAACAAGAAAAGATTTCTCTATTTTGTGACAGTCAGAGTGCCTTGTATATTGCAAGGAATCCAGCCTTTCATTCCAGGACAAAGCACATTGGCTTTCAATATCACTTTGTTCGAGAAGTAGTAGAAGATGGAAGTGTGGACATGAAGAAGATTCATACAAAGAAGAACCTAGCAGATGCTGTAACTAAACCAATCAATACTGACAAGTTCCAATGATGTAGATCCTTATATGGCCTAACAGAAATATAAGCAGCATGAAGAATTGACAAGGGAAGAAAAGAGAGATTTATCAAGTGTGAAGACATGATTAAAATCAAGTCTTCAAGTGGGAGAATGTTGAACAAATCAATAATTACAGCTCACCAATCAGCCGTAATAGGAACAGTGAAAAGGCAGTCACAATAGGAATAATAAAAAGGGAAGCCGCAATAAGAATAGTAAAAAGGACAGCCGCAATAGGAATAGTAAAAGGGTAGCCACAATAGCAATAGTGAAAAGAGCAACCGTAATAGCAATAGTAAAAGATGGTGTTCACACCACCTTTTAAGTTCTATAAATACGAAGGGCTTTATCACTTGTTTTGCATCTCGTTCTAAATCCTTTTCCTTTCTAAGAGAGAATTCAAGCCTATGAATTCCTCTTAGTGTCCCACTTGTTTTCTCCTTAATTGTTTAGAGAGAGTGTTTTCTCCTATTTCAAGAGAGAGAGATGTTCATTTGTTCTCTCCTTGTATTTAGAGAGAAGTGAGTTGTAATATCTTTTTCATAGTAAAATTCTTCATAGCCTTATCCGTGGATGTAGTCTAAATTGGGTGAACTACGTTAATTCTTTTGTGTGCCTTATTTTTTTCATTTTACCTAAATTTTCTCAACTCATATTTTAGCTGTGTGTTATCACTTCTACAAAGCCGATCTCCTAATAGTTTGTCATGCGTGAAATGACATTAACATAGTATATAGAGACCAATCAAGGTTTTACACCACGATTATTACCAAAAAAAAAAAAAAAGGTTTTATACCACGATATAGCAAAGACGCCTAACGCGTTCACAAACTGCTCTAATAGTATTTGGATAATATGCCTTGCATTTCCGGAAACATTCTTGATTTCTACGACAACACCTTGTAATTACTCTTAATATCATTCCGTCCTCGGCATCTGTATATGTTTTAAGAAACACAAAAGTTAAGGTATTTCTTTATTAATAAATAATTAAATAAGTTGTAATGATTAAATAAGTTGAAACACAGATATATAATCGTAGTCAAATGTAGGATCATCAAAATATGGGAGTAATACTCCGAGCAACCCATCCAACCAAGACCACTTAATTTCAATAAATGCTAGATTCGAGGGGTTTTTTTCCTTTTTTTTTTTCATAATGACTTTGGAAGAGGTTCGTGCCTTCGTGGACTAAAGCAATACTAGAAACATCCAATTAAAATGGTACCCTTTCAATACCTCTGTTCAAGTTGTTTAAGTAATAACACAATTTCCAAAAAACATACTTATATAATTCTATTTGAGTCGGATTGTGACTTGTGAATTAATTTTTTACCAAATTAAGTTAATCCAAAAAAATTGGACTTTATAAATAGATTGTATACAGAATAGATATAAAGTACATTTTATATTTTTGTTTGTTTTCCTTTATAAACAGTACATGCAAATATTCTCTCATTCACATTTATTCACATTTAGTCAATAGATTTTGGTGACATCAATCATGTTTATCTCTCAAATTGATTGATCAATTCTGTTCGGCATACATCCCAAATAGAGCTAATTAACCTAAATCCTGAACATTATACGGTTTGATCTATGTAATAAAAGTTAAAAAAAGACGTAAAAGAAATTAAAGATCAGATGAGTAGTATGTAGAACCATACTATCATGCCTCAAATTCCATCTTCCAGAAATTCTATACAAAACTGATAGTCAATGTTATTTGTTATTCAGGTTATTTTAATCTAGAAAATTGTAGTGAGAACTGTGAGATGTTGCAAACATTCAATTGACCATCATTCAAATAACATATAACTTTTAAACTTACAAGTTTTAGTACTTCAAAATCACTATCAAGTGCAAACCAAGAAATAAATAGACTTGTAATTTTTATCTGTTCTCATGTCACAAGCATAAACATAAGAGGAAAATTGATTTTTTATGCTAATTTTTCAAAAAAAAATGAAAAGTCCCCGAATTCAAAATTGTTCCGAAAAATCCTAGATTTAATTATAAAAATATCACTTTTTAAGTATTGATGAAATACTTAAAGTAGCTAATCGAGATATATGAGGTAATTTGATTAGTTACTACAAGTAACTAGATTTGTTACCTTAAGTAATCTAACTAGTTAGCTCGAGTACCATTGAAAAATACCAGTTTGAAGATAAAATAGTACTTTGTTGAATATTTTTTTGAAAGTGTTATTTTCTAACAAAACTTTTAAAAAGTGATAATTTCTAAATCAATCCAAGATTTTTAAAAAAAAAACTCATTCTATCCGGTATTTTCAATTTTTGGTATTTTGGGCATGAAATTTTATAAGCAACCCTAAACATAATAGTTATGGAATGAAACCAGCCCATAGAAATGTAAAGTGGGCCAGGCTAATCTAGTTTGACCCACATATACAGACTTTATATTGGGCCTAGACCCAACCCATAATCTTATTAAGGAACCGAAATGACTTACATCATTCTCAACTTGGTCAAAACACCTATCTATGGAAAAAAAAAAAAAAAATCTCTATTAAAAACTCCTCTATATATATTGTGCATCCAACTAATAGAAATCTCGTATTAATGATTAAAGCGACGATAGTGTCACCAAACTATTATGGTAAAGGATATTATAATTTAAAAAATTTCTACGAGGGATTTTAGATCTACCAACCATTAGATAGTATGTAACTAAAACAGTATAAGAGTTTTAATTAGTACTAAAAAATAATTTACAACTAATTAAGATTACCTAAGCACTCAAAGAAAAAGAAAAATATCAAAAATAAAGTCGAGATAAAAATTGACTTACCAGTTTCTCATACATGAAATGGCATTATTTAACATGGTATATATGGACTAATCAAGGATTTTATATCTTGGAATAGCAAATACACCTGGTTGCATTCACAAACTGCATATGATAGTAAGTTCATAACATAGTCTGTATCTCCTAAAATATTCTTTATATGACAACAAGGATAAAGCATTATTACATTGGGGACGACATAGTCCTTTTGACGAGACTAGTTACGTCATATTTTAGTCAATATATATATTTTAGTCAACAAAAATTAGTTAAAATATAATATGTATTGGTCAAAATATAAGCGAAATTGGTTCCCTCTGAAAAGCTACATCTATGGCCTATTACATCAGCATATATATATATATATTAAGAAACACAAAAAGTAAATGTTAGGATTTTTTTTAATTAATAAATAACTAAATAAGTTGTAATAAGGACATTAAAACATAGTCATATGATTACTCAAATCATGTGTAGATCATCAAAGTATGGAAACTATGTATCAAAGTAATACTCCGAGTAACTGACCAAACCAAGACAACTTAATTTGGATTTAATGTTAGATTGTTAATTTTTATACCAAAGAAACTCAATCCAAACAATACAATAAAAAAACACTTTTAAGTATTTAGACTATACACGCAATAGATACTTTTTGTTTTGTTTGTTTTCTTTTGTGAAAAACATATAACTCATTCACTTATGCTTTGATTATATATTTTTTTGAGTTAGCCAAAATATGAACGAGATTTAATTATATCTGTGCCTATTATATCAGCATATATATATATATATATTTAAAAACGTAGAAAGTAAAAGTTATGGTTTTTTTATTAATAAATAACTAAATAAGTTTTAATAAGGACATTAAAACATAGTCATATTAAAAAAAAAAAAAAACGTAGTCATATGATTTAGTCAGATCATGTGTAGATCATCAAAGTATCAGAAACTATGTATCAAAGTAATACTCCGAGCAACTGACCAAACCAAGACCACTTAATTTGCATTCAATGTTAGGTTGTTAATTTTCATACCAAAGCAACTCAATCCAAACAATACAATAAAAAGACACTTTTAAATCTTTAGACTATCTACGCAATAGATACTTTTTGTTTTGTTTCTTTTCAGAAAACCACATTAAGTGTCTTCTCGATCTCATGATAATGATCTAATTAGTTTTGTTAAAGTTATATACTATTTTTTTGGCTAAATCAATTATGTTTATCTCTCAGCGAGAAAAAAACAATTATGTTCGTCTCTCAAACTGATTGATCAATTCAATTTGAAATAGAACCCAAACAGAAATAGAGCTGATTAACCTAAATCTTGAACATCCAAGCCAGTATGGTTTGATTTATGTAATAAAAGTTGAAAATAGGCGTAAAAGAATCTAATAGTTGAATTAAGTAGAATGATATGTACCATATATGCATCTAAATCCAACTTATATAAATCCTATATAAATCTTATTAAAAACAATTGAGAGTAAGTGATACCATATTATCATGCATCCATATCTGTCTTCAAGAAATTCCATAAAAAAGTTAATAAAATAAAGAGTGCATGAACTGTAAAAGAATACATGAAGTTTGAATATTTTATAATTTAAACCCTAAAATTTAAGAATTTCAAAAAATTAATACTCTAAACTGACTTTTTGACCAATTTTACTGAAAAAAGAATAATATCATCCATTAAAATTTTATTAATCCTTATTACGCTCCTTAATTTTGAAGATATCATTGTCTTTTACTAGTAAAAATAATTCAAAAAATCAACTCAATATTAATTTTCAGAAATTTTTAATCTCAGACTATTAGTTTGCAGGGTCTAAATTTCATTTTTAAATTACAAAATATCCAAACTTTAGAATATATGTTTTTTTTTTTTTAACAGTTTACCCTAAAATAAATACTATTTTTTATAAAGGATATTTTAATGTAGAAAATTACAATGAGATGTTGCAAACAATCAATCTACTATCATTCTACTAATATATAGCTAGGTACAAACAAGTTTAGCATTTAAAAAATAGGACTGACTAGTTATTTGATCATTTTTTTTGGCCCAAAACTTAATATATAACCAAACACAAAAATTTATAACTAAATATTCAACTCACGTAATGACAAAAATGAAAGCATAATATATTTTTTAACTAAAGATTTCAAAGAAATGGATATTGAGCTACAACTTTTAAGATCTGGACATCTACTTAATTTGATTTAAAAAGTTAGTCATCCACTTAATTTTCTCTAAAAAATATCGAGCAAATCCAAAAAATATACGAATTGGTAAATTTTTATCTATTTTCACTTCACATATTAGTAATGGAACCAAACCCATGTATTTATAACAAGAATTGCTTTAATTTAGTTATTTAGGTTAATTATTATAATGAACTCCCAACTGTATTCGTTGTACCACTTGGCTCCTCAATTTCTACTTATATAGTGGGCTAACCTAAATTATGATAATTATTATAGTAATAGTGCTTTTATCACAAATTGTTTATTTTTTAATAGAAAAATGTCACATTGAATGAGAAAACCTGGATATTATTAAATTTTAGGTTTGGAGTCTCGTTCATAGCATAGTTACTAAATAATGTATTTTACACATGATTCATTTATGTTAAAATTTAAAAGTGTATGGCAAAAAAGGTATTACTATAATAATTGTACAATTCTTAGCAGTCTAGTATATAATATTGAAAATTAAGAGTCTCATTCTTGGTCGTAGTTTCCAAACTGTATATTTTGTAAATGACTCATTTCTATACACAGTTTATGACAAAATGGTCATTGTTGCAATTATTTCATAATTTATGATAAGCTATTATATTATAAGTTCAAAGTTCAAGAGCTAAAATTGTACAATAGGTATAATAATTGAGGGACTATTAATGTAACTAACCCTAACACAATTAATATATAATATCAAGCATATATATATATATATATATTAACAACTCAAAAGAAAAATTTTTAAAATGAAAAATACTAATAAATTCAATTAACATCTGATAAAGTTCTAAATATTCTCTAAGTGCCTACATCTATATTAATTTGGCTTGTTAAGCATCAATAAATGTTGGAATACCCATTTTCTTAAAAACAATATTTCTACTAAAACCTATTTTTTATTTTTATTTCACGAATAGCCATTTTATACAAATTTTTAGAGAAATGTTATGCCACAAGTATTTTATATATTTAATATATACCGTGGTATGCATTTCACGAATAAAAATAATACTTAAAAATCACATTTCAAAATGTATACTATAGATTAAATTTACTCTGCAAAGATAAATTATAGTTGCAATTTTACATTATAAATGTATTCCACGCATATTTTATAAATGAAATATATACCTTAAAATCGTATTTTTGAAATAATTAAAAAAGGGTATTTGTGAATGTAACGCTCAAAAATGGCTGCTAGGTGTAAATTTTTCTTAAAGGTTAGCAAACCAAACAATTGATTAAGAAGGCTTAAATTAAATTCGTAGATCAAGTAATAATAATAATAATTGCTACAAGGTGTTGCAAATGATATCAAGAAACACTTTATAGCAACACCTTATTTAGGTGGTGGAATTCAGTTCTAGATTTTCCATAGAACCATATATATACACATATATATACAGGTTGCCAATCCAATAGGTATTTTTTTTAACTATGGGTAGGTATTTTTTTTAGCTGTTGGATCACCATTAGATGGTGATCCAATGGCTATAATAAAGTGCATGAAAAGACGTGCATCATTAATGCTCTTTTTCTCTCTTACTTTTTACAATAAAAAAATGTGCATGCTAAATTTTTATTGGCCAAATTGATACTTATGTATAGGTAAAAAAAAAAAATACCTATTGAATTGGTGCCCATATATATATATATATATATATATATATATATATATATATATATATATATATATATATATATATATCACGTATGGAACTTCTAAAATTCCAATATCAATCATTAAAGCAACAGTAATGTAAAACCTGAAATTTTCAAAGAGTATTTAAGAAATTTTAAGACCAATGGCACAATTATAATTAAGTAATTTTGGATTTAAATAATCAAAATATCTTGATTATTTTATTATACTGTTACAGCACCTGAAATTTACTTTAAAACCCCTCAAAAGTTCAAATATCTAGTAAAGAGGGGCTTGAGAAAAAGAGAAAAGAAAGAAAAGTCCGATCTACCACTAACTGTAGCTGCCATACCGCCACTTGCCTCAGCCAACGTGCAGTCTGTATCGAAGAGCTTTCGAAGACAAAGCTAGCGCCACCGATCTCATCCGGTCTCATCTCGTTTCGATGTCGAATGAAGCCGCAACGGTCCCACAAAGATTCCGCTTCTGGCGAGGTTTTCCAACCACCGGAGCGCCATCCGACGTCCATTTTTGACACCTCTAGCAAGTAGAGTCTCCTCTCATTGTCACCAACCAATACCAACTGGTTGCTTATCAAAATTTCTCTCTGTTAAGTTTTTACCATTTTTACCGTTTTTACCAACTATGTAAAAAGGGATATTTACGTATATTTTGATTAAATGATGTATTTACCTGGGGTAAATATATGAGGTGAAAGTGAGATAAAAATAATGAATAATTATAGTTGGTAAAAGTAAAAAGGGTAACGGTAAATGCAGTAAATAGTAATTAGAAAAAGAGGATTTTTTTCTAATTATTTTCAAAAGGTGATATCTATATAATTCTCTGATTTTTGGGCTTAATTAATGTTAGGGACCTCAGAACTGAATTCTGACTTCGAATTTGGACTCAGTGAGGTTGAGACATATATTTTGATATAAAATATCACTATGTTTCGTTGAAGAACTAAAGTTGGAATTTCGTGGCATAAAATTACACCTTTTTGCGTGCCACTATACGGTCCTGTACTAGAATCCATTTTTGACAAAGTATATATCTAACCTAATATTTTTGGGTGCTTTGAATTTAGTAGTGACCTCTGTTTCTACATTTGAAGCTCTGGTTGAAAAGTCATTTTTTTAAATGGATTTAATGGAAAACAAAAACTACTGTTTAAATACCTGAGTGACCAACGAGGGATTTTTCAAATATCATTGACCTGATATTACTACCATATCAAGATAGAGGTTTGATTACCTAGTTTTTATATCTATTTTGGATTTTAATTGTATTAAAATTTATTTATGAAAAATCGTGATTTTATGATGGTTAAGGAAATTATTGTCAATTATTGGATTATATTGGGATTTGGCTGTGTAGATTATTATATACATTTTTACATATTACTTTTTAGGGTAAAATAGCAGTGTGCTACCTCTATTATAATAAATCCTAGAATAATATAAAGTTGGATCTTAAGGCATGTTTTGATTGTTGGATGCATAGTTGTTATATACTTTTACATGTTGTACATACCATAGGATCACACACTTGAGTTTTATTATAGTATCGTAATATTTTATATCACTGACGAGTTGCTGCATTATTAGATGAGAGACCTAGACCCATACGCAAGTTTTTACAAATATGCCTCGGGTAATGTCAAAATGTTAGGTACCTCTGCTACAGAAGTATTACAGGGCTGTGATGCATGGATGAGAGCTCACTTATATTCTTGTTGATGTATAATATGTACAATGATATGGTTTTGGATTTGTTTTTTAATATGTGAATATTCTAGATACCAATGATTTATAAACTTGATTTATAAATGGATTTAAAGGAACTAACCATACAGGTTTGATAAATTATATCAGTCTAAAAAGGTAACTGAATTCCTACTAAGCATACAGATGCTCACCGTTTACTTTTCTCCTCTCAGGCAATGCTTGGTGTGACTGTGGAAACTGGGGAACAGAATAGTAAGGAGTTAGTTATCGTACAAGAAATTAGTAACTATGTAAAATAACTCTATTATTTATCTTAGCTTGTATTAGATACTAATGGGACCGTTTTACAGACTGTCTGTATAATTAGTGTGTTAGATTGTAATACTTCTAATATTGATGCTTGGTTTGTTTTAATAAATTCATTAATAATCTATGTCTAATAGTGATCACAAAACTATGGGAATTTGACTATTAAAATTATTTTATAAATTTTTCAAAAAAATAACTTTTGAATTTCCACTTATGAACTTCTCTTTCTACCACTAGCTCAGGCTTTGGGTCGTGAGAAAAAATTTTGGTACCAAAGCAAGGTTGTTTATTTGCTTAGGATGTGACATCGTTTGATTAGATTGTAACTAGTTTTCAAAAAAAAATAAGTATTTTAAAAGTTCAGAATCATTGTCTCACTGACACTTTGGCATATTTATACAAACTACTAAGATACTTCTGAGAAGAAGAGTACCGAGGCAAGAGCCAAGAAATGATACTCCTACTATAACAAGGAATTCCAAAACTATTAGTGGATTTGTATGATGCTATACAGGATATATCGGGACTAAGAGCTCAGTGAGATCATAAGGCTCGTCGGGCCAGCTTTTTCAAAGATTTCGTCAAGTTAAGTCCGCCAAATTTCGATGGTAAACCGGACTCCACCATAGTTGAAAGATGGCTCAGGGAAATTAAAAGGACCTTTGCAATGACTGGGACATCTACTAAGTTCTAAGTTATATTTGCGACATATAAATTGACTAATAGAGCGATTAATTGGTGGGAAACTGTTAAACTGTCATGATAGAAGATTGAGATAACTTGGGAGATCTTTGAAGGACTGTTCAGAGATTAGTATGCCAACGCTAATCATAGGTCTGCTATGATTAGAGAGTACGAGTAATTCAGGCAAAGTAACTTGGTTGTGAGTTAGTACTATATCTGGTTCACAGGAATTAGCATAGTATGCCTATACACTAAGAATTGACCCTACCCTTCAGATAATCAAGATCATGGAAGCTCTAAAGCTAACTATCCTAGAAAAGATCATGACTCAACACTTTGATAACTTGGTTGATCTCGTAGCCGCAGCACAAAAAGCTGAAGCATTTCTAGATGATAAGTCGACTGTGAAGGAATAATCGAAGAACAAAGGAAATGACAGGAAGGCCAATCGCAGTATCAGAGTTCTCAAAGTAGTGGTATTTCAAAGAAGATGGTTTGGACCGTACAGATGCTTTCACTGTGGCCAGCAAGGCCATTAGAAGAAATCTTGTCCATTCCGCTAGTAGAAGCCAGCCTTATCTCAACGTGGGCCATGGGGAAGCCATAGTACATCAATACCATTCAACTCTTCTCCTTTCCATTAGTCTTTTGGTTCCCAATACCAGTGCCAGTATCGGCCACAGGGTTTCACTTAGAATTTTCATACTTCACAAGCTTCTGGTAACCAGGGAGGACTCAGATATACTAGTACCAGTCCAGGAGCTAGTAGCGGCCAACCCGGCCAAGGAAGAGGGAGCAAAGGGAAAGAAAAAGTTACCAGTTAGGCCACGCTATCACCGGAGTGGAGGATGCTCGTGAATCGACCAGTGAGGGTGTTATTGATGGTATGATTCTCATCTCATACTCTTGGATATATGTTTTATTGATACTGGTGCTATGCATGCTTTTATATCCTTGATGTTTGTGCAATTATTGGGGTTGAAATGTTCTGTATTGGATTCTATTTTAACGTTAGATACACTAATGGGTAGAGTAACTGAGGTCTCTACTATGTGTCATGATCGCATAGAACTATTAGTTTATTTAATTGTATTGCCTATGTAATAATTTGATGTGATTCTCAGTATGGACTAGTTATCTAAATATCAAGCCAACATTGATTGTTTCAAAAAGAGAGTTACTCTTTCGCTTGAGGATGGATGTCTTGTTGAATCCTTTGAGACCAAGTCCTATTTTGAAAGCATGCATGGGTGGAAGGAAGAAACTTGAATATTACGGAAATCTGTTTGCCATTAGTGGTGATATAGGAACTGAAGATCAACACCCCTGGGTATCTGTGATTAGCGAGTTTCTAGATATTTTTCTAGAAGATTTATCGGGACTACCACCTAACAGGGATATTAAGTTCTGTATTGATTTGATTCCCAGAGCTTAGCCAGTTTCTATTTCAGCCTACCGTATGACTCCAGTAGAATTGATTGATTTGAAAAGTTAGTTGGATGATCTTTTGTCAAAGAGATTTATTAGGAACGGTACTTTTCCATGGGGTACTCTTGTGTTATTTGCTAAGAAAGCTAATGGTAAGCTCAGACTTTATGTTGATTTGTTCGATCAATTGGTAGATCTAAATTCTTTTCCAAAATTAATCTTAGAACGGGTTATCACCAGATAAAGATTCGAGAAAAAGACATATCAAAAACCACGTTCAGGACTCATTATAGTCACTTTGAGTTCTTGGTTATGCCGTTTAGTCTGACTAATACTCCTGCAACCTTCATCGATCTCATAAACAAAATTTTCAGACCTTACCTAGATTAGTTTATGATTGTCTTCATTGACGACATCTTGATATACTCGAAGACTTAAGAGGAACATGCTGAACATTTGAGGACTATACTTCAAATTTTGAGGACTCATTAATTATATGCCAAGAGATCTAAATGTGACTTCTAGATGATAGAAGTGAAATTCTTGGGGTATGTGATTTTTCAAAAGGGTATTTCAGTCGATCCTGCTAAGACAGAATCTGTTCTAAAAAAGGAAAGACCGAAGAATATAGCTGAAATTAGAAGTTTCCTTAATTTAGTGGGCTACTATTTTTATTTTGTAGAGAATTTCTCGAGAATCGCCTTGCTTTTGACCAAATTAATAACAAAAGATGTCAAGTTCACTTGTGATAACAATTGTGAAGAAGCTTTTATGGAACTAAAGAAGGGATTAACAACTACACTTATTCTTACTATTCCTAATAGTAATGAATCTTATATTGTGTACATGATGCATCCAGTTCTGGTTTAGGAAGTGTCTTGATACAAAATGGTAAAGTAGTGGCCTATGCTTCTCATTAGTTGAAGCCACACGAGAAGAATTGCCCTACTCATAACCTAGAACTTGCAGTAGTGATTTTCGCTCTCAAGATTCGGAGATGTTATCTGTATGGTGTGAAGTTTGATGTGTTTTTTGATCATAAGAGTTTGAAGTACCTTTATCACTTAACGTGATTTGAACTTGAGGCAATGTAGACGGGTCGAATATATTGAAGACTATGACTTCGAACTGTAATACCATCCTGGCAAAGCTAATATTGTAGCTGATGTCTTGAGTTGAAAACCTCATGATATCTTAGCTGTACTTATTTTTCAAGAATAAAAGGACTCAGTGGCAATTGGTTAGTATGATTTGAAGTACTTCGAGTTTAGCAATACTGCTTATCTCAGTAATGCTGTGGCTACACCAACACTTCTCTAGACTAAACAACAAAGTCAATGACAAGATCAAGATCAAGAGTTGAGAATGATCTAGAATCAACTCAAAAGTAGTGAACAACTAGAAGGTTAGAGTACAAACAGAGAAAGATTTGTGTTTTTCAGAGGAAACTAGTTGTAGCTAATGATCCTTATCTTAGAGAAACTATTCTTATTGAAGCTCATAAGTCCTAATTTGTAGTACATCCTGGTAGTACAAAGATGTACCATGGTCTGAAAAGATGGTATTGGTGGAAAGGTATGAATCGTGACGTAGCTACTTTTATGGCTAAGTACATGACATGTCAACAAGTCAAGGCCGAAAACCAGAGGCTAGCTGGACTACTATAGCCTTCACCCGTACTGGAGTGAAAATGGGATAATATCATAATGGACTTTATGATGGGTTTGCCAACGACTCAAAGAAAGAACAATGCAGTTTGAGTAATAGTAGATCGAATGACAAAGACTACTCATTTCATACTGATCAGGCCTGATTTTTCACTTAACATGCTTAATCGTCTCTACATTGACAATATTATTAGATTGTATGGAGTACCATCAAGCACAGTTTCTGGCAGAGATCTAAGATTTATATCTCAGTTCTAGAGAGCTTTGGAAACATAACTGAATCTCAGTACAGCTCATCATCCTCAAATAGATGGCCAATCTAAAATGACCATCCAAACTCTAGAAGGCATGCTTCACTCTTGTATACTGAATTTTGGTAGATTCTGAGGCCGGGCCGATCCACCTATTTTACTACCTCTACTTAGAAGCATTTGTACAATTTTAATAAATAAGAAATTAAAAAAAAGTTGGTAAAGTAGGATGGCTAGAGGAATGGCCCGGTTCCCAATGTCCATCGATGCTTCTTTCAATTATATAGATATATATAGAATTTGTATGCTTAAGAAGCTTAGACTTTTCGGCACCTTATTCGGCTTATAAATCTATTTTATTAACTTTGTATTCGTTTCTTTTTTTTTAAGAAAAGAAAGAATAAATAAATTATAGAACCCTTATTTATTAGGTTCTATTGTACTAAAGTAAATTTGTCAAAGTCACATTGATTTGGATATCTGCTACTAGAAGGATTGTAGTAGACTCAAATTTTAGTTCTGTTATATTTTGATCTTCCATCAATGCATGTGTATGTTTTTCCTGTTATTGGAATAATTTATTAGATTGTGTTCAAATTGACATATTCTTGCATCGGTCGATTTTTGAACTTTGGTTCGATCGACTAGGTGAAGAAATTTTAAGGCAATAGCTGATTCATATATATACATATATTCAAGAACATGTAGACCGAAAGACGAAAAAAACTATGAAATTAATTTTATATGGAAATCGTTTTAGCCAAAAAAAGGGCACAAAAAAAAAAGAAATTTATTTGATATTGGTTGCATTCAATCACAAACTTGTAACATTACTAAAGTAAAAACTTCTATAGCAGCAACATAGATTTTATTGAAAAATATTTTAGCACACATCAATTATAGTATAGTTTATCATACATGAACTCACATTATTTAACATAGTAGAAATGGACTAATCAAGAATGTTATTCAGCGATAGCAAAGGCACCTAACTAGTTCACAAATTGCTTCAAAAGTCTTTGGATAATACGCCCTGCATCTCCGAAAACATTCTCGATTTCTATGACAATGTCTAAGAACTACTTTCTCAGCATCTTATATGTTTTAAGAAACAGAAAAAGTAAAAGTCAGGACACATTTCTATTAAGAAATAAATAAATACACTAAAATGGATACTAAAACATAAGAAGATGATTGTAGTCAAATGTAGGATCGCCAAAGAATTGGAGTAATACTCCCACTCCGAGCAACCGATCCAATCAAGACCACTCAATCTGGATACATTGTTAGGTTCGAGGTATTTTTTTTTTTTTAATGTTTCTTTAATATGACTTTGGGAAGAGGGTTTGTGGACTCTGGCAATACTAGAAATGTCCAATTAAAATGGTACCCTTTCAATATGTCTGTTCAAGTTGTTTTAAGTACTAACGTACCATTCGGAATTTGAGTCCGATTGTGAGTTAATTTTTACACCAAATCAACTCAATCCAAACAAAATAATAAAAGTACACTTTTTAAATATATTTTCTAAATTATTTTTCGTTTCGTTTGTTTTCTTTTATAGAAAATACATGCAAGTGTTCTCTGATTCATTCACACTCAATGCTTGATGCTAACGATCTAATTGTTTGGTTCAAGTTATTATTATATTTTGGTTACATCGATCATGTTTATCTCTCAAATTAATTGATCAATTCAATTCGGCAAACATTCCAAATAGAGCTAATTAACCGAACTCGTGAACATCCTTGCAAGCTTATATTGTTTGTTCTATGTAATTAAAGTTAAGAGTTGAGTTGTAAGTAGAATTATATGTACCGTGCATCCAAATCCAACTTATAGAAATTTTATTTAAAAAAAAAACATTTTAGATTAAGTGGAACCACATTATCATGCGTCCAAATCTATCTGCCGAAGAACTTTAAAGTAAACGCTTTTTGTTATAATGAAGATTTTAATTTAGAAAATTGCAGTGAGATATTGCAAATGATCAATCGACCATCATTTAAATAATATCTAACTAAAATACATATAAAGTTTCGCATTTAAAGAAACATCAAGAGAAAAACCTATAAAAAAAAAAAAGGATTGTCCCTTTTGTTTTCTTTATCTATTTTCACCGCACACATAATAATTATGAAACCAAAACCCTTGTAGCAAGTACTGATTTAATTTAAATTTAATTATTAATAATGACTTAGAGATTAGATTAATATATCATATCAATCACATATATTAACACCTCAAATCATATATGAAAAAAAATAAAAATAAAAATAAATGACGTACCAATAAGTCCGATCAATAATATCGAATAAAGTTTTAAAGTAATATTATTGTAGTCCATCTATTATTGCTTCATCTTTTTTTTATTTTTTGAGGTAAGCATCTATTATTTTTTGGCAATTAAATTCTTAGGAGTTTTACATAAATAGAATCTAATTATTAGAAGACTAGCGTGTAAGTTTTTTGGAAGACTAGGGCATTTTATGAATATGTGGTGGCATAGAACCATAAGGACTTTAACTCGTGGGTATCTACGTATGTCATCATGGAAACCGTGAAGGTAGAGACGCAGGTAGAGACGCGTTACGTGATAGCTGCGTTCATCCAAAAAGCATTAATATGATTTGGTCTGGTCGGTCTAAATAGTCGATTCAAAAACTAATCTGATCGTATAATTTGGCCGATTTACTAATCCGTGTAACTTGAGTTCGTCGATTCAAACTGGTTAGATTGTACCTACATTTATACGGACGGTTTAGACCGTTTAAAAACTTACAAAATTTAAATTATTACAACATTAACTAAACTCATATCATAATCATATTTTATTCAAAATTCAAAGTTCAAATATAAAACGAAACTATAACGTAGTTAAAAGATACAATCAAATCGAAAGTCCTAATAAACTTAAATTTTAGTTATAACTTACAACTTAATCAAAATTGAATAACAAACTTAAAGTCTTTAATCTTAAACAAATTACAACAACAAGATTTAAAGTCTAAAATATCATAAGAGTCTTAAGTGATATAATCTTAAATGAGCTAAAAGTAATCGTTATTCAATCAGAATGAATGAGCTTAAATTTTTAACTATTAATTTACATAGTTTTTAAAATATATAGATATACATAGTTATTGGCCTGTTCGGTTTAAATGACAAGAGTGGACAAAGTGAAGTTGTTGGGATTCAAACTAGGCGACTTACATATTGCTTTCTTGCCGAAACAAATTCCAAGCCAACCAAAAGAGCCAACAAGGTTTGTACTTAGCTTAATACAATTTTTTCTTATAAACATTTTTTTCAGGAAAAAAATAGTTTTATTACGAAATTGTCACCATGTCTTACTTGTACTGTTTAACTAAAAAATAGGACATTTTTCAAAGAAAGTTGTACAAAAGTAAATGTTATGAGTCGAGTCGTATTTCACGACTTATTTGGAGGTTTTAAGGAGTTTATCTTCAAAAAAAATATATAAATTACACAAATGGGTACTGACTATCTTCATATGGTATAAGCTAAAATTAATCACAAAAATACGGTACAAAAGAGATAGAAGCATCTTTTGTAAATAAAGCTATCTTTTTAATTTTTGTTATCTATGAAAAAGTATAATATCAATCTGAAATGGTCTTTCGGCTAAGTGGTTGTGCCTCCTCTCCTCTTCCATCCTTCCCTTCACGTGTTTGAGCCTAATTTATGAGTTATGTATCTATCTATATATATGATTTTGTTATTTTCTTTTCAAGGAACATGCTTTACTTTTTTATTTCATGCTCTACCGTTATATTTCTTAATTTTTAAAGAACAAGGAAAACATCTTTCTTCTTTTTCTATTGTTGTTCAATTATTTTTTTAATAATTTTATCATTTTTGTAATAAGTTTTTTTGTGGAAATTTCTTTAATATTACGTAAAATGGGAAGCAATTAGAAAATCAGTACTTAATAACTTATGGTAAACATATAGATTATTGATTACTAGTATACGGTATAGTTATTGGTTTTCGAAAACTAGCAGAAAACTAAAAGTTAACTTCTTTAGTACACTACAAATTAGCCACTACCGAATAAGTGTTCTAGCGCCAACATTGTTATCTCGAAAGCTCAAGATCACAGGTTAGAATTGGGTTCTCCTTCTAGAATCTTAAATATGAAGATATTGTCCCTACCAACCAGTGCCCCGATCTTGGTCCTAAGGTGTTATTTTTGCTTGTTGCTTGGATGGAGTGGTCGCCCCTTCCTCTACTTTTTTCAATAATAAAAAACTACAAGTAAATCGATTAAATAGAATAAACATAGTGAGGCTAGAAAATGTCCCCACCTCTAATCTACAAGACATTAAAAATAAAAAGAAAAAAATTATCATTTTATCAAATGATTAATATGCATAATAAGAGTCTAAATCCATAATAAATTTCAAATAACATTACAAAATCCAAATAAACACTATTAAGTTTATCTGTTATTTTTTAGAGACATATACGTGCATATAAATGGGTTACTATAAATGATTAACAAAAGAATCTTGGGTTTCTGGTTACATTAGATAAAACTGTTAAGTGCAAATCATGCACTGCACTTGAGAACCTCTTTTTGAGCTTATTGTTTTGTTAGTTCTCGAGAACATCTGTGTGTTTTATGTTGTTTCTGTTGAGATTTCAGGTTAGTCGAGTTTTCGTAAGTATGTTAATAAATTCAAGCTCAAAAGAAAGAAATTTGAGCTTCAAGATATTGATCGGCAACAAATCGGGATTTAAAAGAACCTATTAGAAACTTCTAGGAAAAAACCAAAGTGCTTGGGCACTATTGAAGAGTGTCGCATCGCTAGGAGAAGAAGAATTCGCGCAGAAATCAAAAAAGATAGGCACTAGTGTTGCCCACTGAGTATTGTAGCACCCATCAACGATGCTGAGGCGCTAGCTGGTTGCCTTTTCATCCCGTAGCTTGGGCGCTCCTCTTTTATCAGCAAGAAAAGCAAGCGCCTATGCACTACTCAGCAATGCTGGAATGCCCGCCCATCTTGTATGCACCTCATTTTAAGAGCGCCGCATCGTTCAGCTCCCAGCGTCACAGCGCTCACACATGTTCTAGATAATATATGTCAAATTTAACCTAGCCGCCAAGGGAATTATATATAGATCCTTTAGAAATCTGAGAAAGAATGTTGTGGAATATTCTTAAAGGTTTTTAGCAGCTGATATCTTGGGCAAAAGGAGGTAAAGAATATTATGCAAAGAGATTCTTATCCATCCAAAAAGAGTTTTCTTTTCTCCTTTTCTCTTTTATTAATGTGTTTTTGTTCGTTTTCATTATGAAATAATTATTTTGACTAGAGGAATGATGTAATCTATTCTTGACTCTATGTCTTGATTATCCATATCACTTTCATGAGGTTTTTTTCATTGATCTATTTGTGTTATTTTGATCTTAATTCTTCTCAATTAATTGGCTACTAGTTGGATGATTTAGTTTTTAGAATTGTTACTTGAAAGAGAGAATTCTAGATATGACTAGAAAATAATACAACCTAGGACGTTGTAGAGTTTGAGAGAACATTTAAGACTTTTGAAGCTTTTTTTAAAGAACTACAAAAATTAATAAGTCCTTACCTTTTTATTTTCGAATAGAGATATTGAAATTAGAATCTAAGGGTATTTTTTACTCAGTTTTCGAGAGTGAGAGTAAAAATAATTAGAGTTCTTTGCTTATAAATGAGGAAAATTTAATTAAGTTATTGTTGATTGAAAGACATCGCCGATGATAGGTGAAGTCAAATCTCTAGAATTTTATCTCACTGTTATTTTCTCTTGCACTTACAATTATAATTTGATTTTAATTTTGTATCTTAATTTTCATTGATTACTCAACTTCTATATTTTATTTGCTTTTTCTAGATGAAGTTAAGGTTATTCTAATTTTGTTAATTAGTAGAATTTTAATATCAATCTCTGTGGGTACAACAACCTTATTTGCCATTTATACTATAAAACTTGACACTGTATATTTGTAGTATAATTTTGTGTACAAGTTTTGGGTACCATTGTTGGGGATTGAAAATTTGAAATTTTGCTAATATTATTACCAAGTAGTCTTGTTTTTAATTTATACATTTTTGCTTATTTATCATTTGCTTTTGTTCTTGCTTGTTAGGTGTTATTTCCTTGTGGCTTATGCGAAGAGCCCATAGCTTGGAATTATTGCCATTTGATTATGAAATTGAGTGTACCATTTGAAGATTAATGAGAAAAAGAAGGAATGAAGTGCAAGCTACGGCGGAAAGTGGCAACAACCAACAACCACGAGCCTCACGGGACTACTTCAAACCCATAGTTAACAAAAACTACTCCGGAATTCAGAGGCAAGCAATCAATGCCAATAATTTTGAGTTGAAGCTTACTCTTACTAGCATGTTCAACAAAACCAATACGGAGGATTGCCTAACAAAGATCGGAATGTCCATATTACTATGTTCTTGGATATTTGTGATACTATTAAGGTGAATAATGTTTTGGAAGATATTATACGATTGCACTTGTTCTTTTTCTCTCTTAAGGACAAGGAACGAGAGTGGCTCCAATCTTTGCAGCTGGGGTGTGTTGCAACTTGGGAAGACCTAGCATAATGATTTCTCTCAAAGCTCTTTCCTCCATCAAAGACTTCTCAATTACGAGGTGAGATTTCACAATTTCGATGATTGCACTTTGAATCACTCTATAAAGTGATGAGGATATGGCAAGCACGAGAGTATGGAATACAGATCCTATCCAAGTTCCCATTGGTCCAGTTACAAGAGCACGTGCAAAAAAAATTCCATACGTTAAGTCGACTGATTCAAAGGATTTTGGTTCAGGTATATACGTGAAGATCCATTGATGAAGATGAACGAATTTCTAAGACCTTAACAAGCTTGATTTAAGATCAAGAAAGTCCATAGGCACATATGGAAGGGAAATCTGATATGTAAAGACTTGAACGCCAAGTCATAGCTTACTTTCCTATTTTTAGTTATTAGTTTCTCAAAACGATTTATTTGCTTGTTTCTTTTTCTTTAGTGGTGTGTAATAGGCTGAAAAATTAAGAGATTAAAATCAGATTACCTACCATAAAATTAGGGACGAATTTAGGTTAGCTATTAGGGTTATTTTCCTACTTTCCTTTTCTCATTTTGGGTAAGTTGCCTTAGGTGTTTTTTTTTTTTAGATTTTTTTTAAACTTAAAATTTCATGGCCCTTAGCCTATATATTGTATACTTTTCATTCAATAAGAGTAGATTACAATTCATTAAAATTAAGAGTAATTTCTCTTTGGTTCTTTGAGAACTTATTCGAACTTATCAGATTTCTCTGTGGCACTCATCCCTTGACTTATCAATCGAGTTTTCTATCCTTGATTATGGCATCTTCCTTTATACCAAGGTTCATATCTCTTTATAGGTTTAGATTAAGGTTTTCTATCCGAATCTGATTGTAGAACGGTCCTAGGCTTCATTCTTGTTTCGGGTTTCGTCACAAGTTGGCGGGGTTCGCATCATTTGGTATCAAGAGAGATTCTAGTCTCAGGTTTATTCTATCCTTTAATTTTCCCTCTTATTCATATCAGCCCTTATTTCTTCTTCTTTGTTTCACTTAAATCGTTAAAAAAAAAGAGTAACCGAATTATCTGTTCTAGTCGTAGCCAAATTCAGATTCCTCCTTGTTTGTCTTTTGAATCCGAATTTATATCTTTGTGTCTTTCAATTAGCCTTTGTATTTTCAGTTATTATTTGGATTCTCAATTTTAAAAAAAAAAAAAGAGAGAGAGAATTTCGAAATCAAAAACCCAAAAAAAAAAGAGGAAGAATCAAGAAATTTCTAGCTGAATCAAAGGATTTTGATAGCGTTTCAGTGAAACGGTTGTAACTTCTGATCTAGTTATCGAAACAATACATATTATATATCAAATCGAAGCTTATTCTGAGCCCTACGACTTTGAACCAACCATATACCATTCACCCCACTTTTTGAGCCCAAAATTCATCATTTTCATCACTTTTCTAGTCTTCAAAGTTTTGTGTGCATTTTTTTTTCTTTGTTTCGCTTTCTTTGCTTATGAATTTCTAGAAACTGTTATTCTAGGTTATTACATTAAATACTGATTTGGTTGGTGAGTTTTTTGTGTGGATTATTACTCAGAAATTCTGATTATTTATTTGAATTAGTTTGATAAGAACTCTTGAGAAATTTCGAGTGGAAAAAGGCAAGAGTGGTGAGCATATAAGAGGGTAAAATCTATTCTGATTAAGAGTGAGACACGAGTGAACTTGAGTGATTCATTATTCAAGTGAAACACGTGAGAGAGAGTGGGTGAGGTCCTTTCTTTTTCTAACTTTGTTTTGCAGCAAACATGTCAGACAACAAAGATAAAAACACCTCTGGAGAAACATCTGGAATGGGTGATCTGAAGCTTCTTATGGAAGCCTTAATTGGCGAGATGAGGAGAGCGATGAGAGTAGAGATGGAGCAAGTCCATGAGCAAATGGACAGAATAGAGAATGCACATATGGAACAACCACAGATCGCTCCTAATGTGCATAGAAGAGAGAGATTCCAGCCTAAAGAGAGATTTTAACCTAGAGAAGCGAGGGTTGAAGATGAAGAATTCTATGGAGATACTTTTGGTGATGAAGATGATCAAGATTCGATTGTCGGCAAGAGGAGACACGGTAGACAGTTTAGAAGAGCTAGGAATCGAGAAGATAATTCACTAGGTAGTATTAAGATGATGATTCCATCCTTTCAAAGAAAGAATGATCCAGAAGCTTAACTTAGGTGGGAGAAAAAGGTTGAATTAGTATTTGATTGCCACAATTATTCCGAGATTAAGAAGGTAAAGCTTGCTGCCATTGAATTTTTCGATTATGCAATTGTATAGTGGGATCAGTTGGTAATGAATAGGAGAAGAAATAGGGAGCGTCCAGTAGAGATGTGGGAGGAGATGATAACAGTGATGAGAAAGAGGTTTGTACCGAGCTACTACTATCGGGAATTGTATAACAAATTGCAAAGCCTTAGGCAAGGAAATCGGAGTGTAGAGAAATATTTTAAGGAGATGGAGCTTGCTATGATTCGAGCGAATGTAGAGGAGGATCGGGAGGCTACAATGTCCAGATTCTTAGTTGGTTTGAATCGCGAAATTGCTAATGTGGTGGAACTGCAACATTACGTGTAGTTAGAAGATATAGTCCACATGGCTATAAAAATTGAGAACCAATTCAAGAGGAGGGGTAGCACACGTCCAAGCCAAAATCCAAGTACATCTGCTTGGAAATCGAATCAATAGAAGAAGGATGAGAGGCAACCTACAATGAAGCCTAAAGCTAAGCAAACGTAAGAAATGACCAGCCATGTAATTCAAGGTAAATCCGATTATTCTACTTCTAGGAATCGTGAAATCAAGTGCTTTAAATGTCAAGAAAGGGGTCACATAGCTAGCCAATATCCAAACAAAAGAGTTATGGTATTGCGAGATGACGGTGAAATTGAAACCGAAGACGAAGACGACACTTATCTTATGCCATCATTGGAGGATGCCGATGAAGACGAATACTCTGCCCAAGGAGATTTAGTGGTAAGGAGAGCTTTGAGTGCACAAGTCAAAGAAGATGAAGAGGTGCAACGAGAAAATATCTTTCATACTAGGTGCCACGTTCAAAACAAGGTATGTAGTATGATTATTGATAGTGGTAGTTGTACTAATGTTGCTAGCACTATTATGGTAGAGAAATTAGGGTTGCCAATCATGAAGCATCCCCGGCCTTACAAGTTACAATGGTTAAATGATAGTGGTGAACTGAAGGTGAATAAACAAGTGTTAGTTTCTTTTTGTATTGGAAAATATGAAGATAAAGTCTTGTGCGATATGGTTCCGATGCATGCTGGACACTTGTTACTAGGTAGGCCATGGCAATTTGATAGGTGTGTTAAACATGATGGCTTCACCAATAAGTATTCGTTTGTACTTAATCAAAGGACAATCACTCTAGTTCCTTTGATACCAAATAAAGTTCATGAAGATCAAGTGAGGTTACAAAAAGAGAGTGATCGAAAGAAAAAGAGTGAAAAAGAAAGGGAGGCCAAAGAAAAAAAGAGAAAAAAGGCAATAATAGATTCAGCCATTGAGAGAAAAATAGAGAGAAAACGAAATAATTTTTATGCAAAAGCCAAAGAAATTAAGAGAACGATGTTTTCAAACCAACCGATGATTATACTCTGGTACAAGGAGGCATTTATAAACACTAACGTCCTTGACCCTGCTTTGTATAGTTCTGTTGTTTCTCTCTTGCAGGAATTAAGTGATGTTTTCCCCGAGAAAATTTCTAGTGAATTACTACCAATCCGAGGGATTGAGTATCGAATTGACTTCGTGCACGGTGCCATCATTCCTGATCATCCAGCCTATAAGAGTAACCCCAAGGAGACAAAGAAACTACAAAGACAGGTTGATGAAGAAAAGATTCTTGCTATCCAAGAATGGCCAAGTCCAACGAGCATAAGTTTAGGTATTGGCGCAGCTCTTATGCAAGAAGGACGACCAATTGCATATTTTAGTATGAAACTAAGTGAGACTACTTTAAACTATCCTACATATGGTAAAGAAATGTATGTATTGGTTCGAGATTCAGAAACATGGCAAAATTACCTTTGGCCTAAAGAGTTCGTGATTCGCACCGATAATAAGTCCTTGAACCAACTTAAAGATCAGCACAATAAGAGGCTTGCATAATGGGTGGAATTTATTGCGACATTTGCATACGTACTCCGATATAAACAAAGCGAAGATTTGAGGACAATTCCTTTTCAAAAGAAGGGGAATGATGAGGACATGGCAAGTACGAGAGTATGGAATGCGGATCCTATCCAAGTTTCCATTGGTCCAGTTACAAGAGTACGTGCAAAAAAAATTCCAAAATGCATTAAGTAGACTGATTCAAGGGATTTGGGTTCAGGTATATACATGGAGGTCCATTGATGGATATGAACGAATTTTTAAGGCCTTAACGAGCTTGATTCAAGATCAAGAAAGTCCATAGGCACATATGGAAGGGAAATCTGATATGTAAAGTCTTGAACGCCAAGTCATAGTTTACTTTCCTATTTTAGTTATTAGTTTCCCAAAATAATTTATTTGCTTGTTTTCTTTTCTTTAGTGGTGTGTAATAGGCTGAAAAATTAAGGGATTAAAATCAGATTGCCTACTATATAATTAGAGACGAATTTAGGTTAGCTATTAGGGTTATTTTCCTACTTTCCTTTTCTGATTTTGGGTAAGTTGCCTTAGGTATATTTTTTTTTAGGTCTTTTTAGACTTAAAATTTTGTAACCCTTAGCCTATATATTGTACACTTTTCATTTAATAAGAGCAGATTACAATTCATTAAAATTAAGAGTAATTTCTCTTTGGTTCTTTGAGAACTTATTTGAACTTATCAGATTTCTCTGTGGCGTTCATCCCTTGACTTATCAATCGAGTTTTCCATCCTTGATTGTAGCATCTTCCTTTATACTAAGGTTTAAATCTCTTTATAGGTGTTGGATCAAGGTTTTCTATCCGAATCTAATTATAGAACAGTCCTAGGCATCATCCTTGTTTCGGGTTTCGTCACAAGTTGGCGGAGTTCATATCATAAAGCATGACAGTACATTAAAGACCTTATTCGAAAGTTTCATCAATATGGATACCAAGATTGGTTCTAAATCTAGTTGTTCTATTGAATGGGTAAACTAGAACAATTATTGATGCGATAGCCGGTGGTACTCTCTTGTCTAAAATCGCTAATAAAGCTCAACTTTTATTAGAAGAGATGGCATGCAATAACTATTAACAATCCAATAAGTAGTCAATCTTGAATCAGACCATTGGAATTCAGGAAGTTGATCCCTTTCTTGCACTTTCAGCTCAAGTATCAACTCTTACAACCCAAATTGTAGCTCTCATTACTAGAGAAGTGTCATCGAGCAAGGAGCCAGTAATAGTGGCCAATACTTCTCTTTTTGGTGATAGTGGTGACCTAGAACAAGTTCAATATGTCGACGACTGGAATTTTAATTATCAATGTAATAATATGTCCAATAATTTGTCCATATATTTTCACTCGAGACTTCCATACCACTAGCATTTCTCTTATGGCGATACAAGAAATATGCTCCAACCTTCCCCCAAATCCAATAACTAGCCGACCGGAAAGAAGAATTCATGGGAAGTTATTTTGGGAGCTTTTGTATTGTACACAAAGTCAAAGATCAACAAAAGTGAGTTAAAGCTAGATAATATTGAGACTCACATGAGTAATTTGGGAACATTAATAAAGTCACTTGAAGTTCAAGTTGGGCAAATAGCAAGTTTTTTTTTATTTTTTTTTTAAAGTGGGGCTTAACTAATGACCACCACTTACTATAAATTTAAAGGAAAATATCTCACACACACATTACCAAGGCTTGAGTCCCTGACCCCTCAAACTTACACACTCATCTCTAAAGTTTTGGACCAACTAAATTAACCCCAGTTGGCCAAATAGTTCAATAAATGCCCAACAAAAAGTGAAATTCCCTAGTGACACCGAAGTAAATCTCAAAGAATATTACAAGGCCATAACTATAAAAAAAAAAATGGGAAATAAATTCATAGAGACATGCCACAAAGAGATGCACAACCTACACCCATGCCTAGCCTAGTAGAGAAATAGTCCATTAAAGCCATCACTAAAGAAGAAATTATCAGTGAAGTTTCGAAACCCAAAACTATCTCTTTTTCTGATAATCCTCCAATTATTACACCTCTTCTTCCATACCCTCAAATATTTCAAAAGAAAAAGTCTGATTCCCAATTTACTAAATTTTTGAAAATATTTAAGAAATTACATTAATATTCTTTTTGTAGAAGCTTTAGAACAAATGCCTTACTTTGTCAAATTCATGAAGGATATTATGTTATAAAAAAATAAAAAGAGAAAGTTGAAAGATGTTGAAACACTAAAATTGATAGAGGAGTATAGTTCAATCCTTCAGAAAAAGCTACCATAAAAATTGAAGGATACATGAAGCTTCACTATTCCATGCATAATTGGCTATTCTTCTTTTGATAAAGTATTGTGTGATCTTTGGGCAAGCATCAATTTAATATCCCTCTTCATATTCAAAAAGTCGGGACTTGGTGAAGTCAAGCCAAAAACCACTTTACAACTAGCAGATAAATCCCTCACCTATCCTCGTAGAGTCATTGAAGATGTGTTGGTACAGGCTGACAAATTTATTTTTCTAACTAAATTTTTGGTATTAGACATAGTGGAAGACCAAGAAATTCCACTAATTCTTGGCCGACCTGTCCTAGCTACTGGGTGGGATCTAATAGATGTGCATGGAGGGCAATTAATACTTCGAGTTAATGAAGAGAAAGTCATGTTTAACATCTACCAAGCAATAAAGTTTCTAGAAGATATGAACACTTGTCATCGGGTAGACTTATTACCCACCTTGGTTGATGAAGTTCATAGAGATGAAGCATTTTCAGACCCATTAGAGAGATGTGCTTTGACTAATAACTCAACAGGGAGTACATTTACAGCTGGTTCTTATTGAGGGAGCAAGGATGTCATTGATTTTACACATTCTCTTGAAGCTTTACTTGCTGAAACAATATGCAACAATAAAGAATAAGTGTTTCATCCACCAAACCCGAGAAAAGAATCGGTAAAAGCTAAATTTAAACCCGAATTAAAACAACTGCCTGACCATCTTTGTTACTCTATTTTGGGGAAAGATCCTACTTTTTCTATGATCAGTGTAGCTAGTTTGATGGCCGTGAAAGAAGACAAATTGCTTCAGGTACTGTGATATCGCAAATTAGTCTTAGGGTGGTCTATTTTTGACATCAAAGGATTGTCCGTACATTTTTATAATTATATGAAAATAGAGTTTTTTTTATGTTCTTTCATTTATATATATATATATATTATGTGTTTTTGAGTAATTTTAGTTTGATTTTAGGTTATTTAATAGTTAATTTAATTTTTAGTATTTTGATATAATTTTATTAAAATTTTGGTATTTAATTTAATTTAGTTTAATTTGATTAAATTTGAATTATATTTTCTATTTGATTTAGATTATAATTTATCTTTAGTTTGAATTTGATTTAGTTTAATTTATTTTATTTTGATTTAGATTAAAAAGAAAAAGAATACAAAAATCAAGAAAATGAAGAGCCAAACTAGCAAATGGGAGATAGAGATCCTTGTGCGATCTAGGTCATCGATTGAAGCATTCAAAACATCTAGTGATCGTGTATCGTACACGCACGAGTTAAAGCGAGTGAGATAGGGGAACAGCTGGGGCCCGCTCTGCAGCAACCTCTAAATTGTGCCAGATCTAGTGTCTCTCATGTCGTCTACACCCAGTCTTTAAGCCATTACAAAGCAACTACTTAAGCCCATAGACTTTGACTTTCCCTCCAGCCAATCAAGCATGATTTTAGTGCCAGGCTCACAAATTTTGTCTACTCGAGATCACTTGCCATAGCTCAAAAACGTGAGAAAAAGAGAGAGAAAAAATAATTACGAGAGTTTGACACGTAACCAATCAGATTACACCTTTAGTAACGTAGAGACTTGAACAACACTCCAAACTTAACTATAAATAATCAGAAAATAAAATCAATTTTGGGAGAGTAAATTCCACTTTTTCGTTTTTCGAGAGAGTGTGAGATGAGTTTTAGACTAGTTTTTAAATAAGTCAGAGAGATTTCGATGTTTATGTATAGTAGATTGGATTGATTAATAGCACTTAGACCAATTAAAATATTTGATCATCACTTAGTTTTCTCAAAAAAGAATTTTAAAAAAATTATTTTACATGGAAATTGTGTTATTTTTAGAGGACATTTAATTTTATATGGTAAAATTTCAAAAAATAAAATAGAAAAGTCCCGAATTTATTTAAAAATATTATTTTAAAAAATATTTAGAAAAATACCATATTTTTTAGAAAATGATAAGTTATTTGGGGTAATCGGTAAAGTTGCTTAAGCTAATGAGTCTGATTACTTAAGTAACCTAATTGGTTACTTCAAATACCTTCAAAAAGTGCCAATTTTGAAGGAAAAAGAGACATTTAAGTAACTATTTTTTAACAATATATTTTTTTAAATAATTTTTAAAAAAAAATTAAATATTTCTAAATGAATTTGGGATTTTTTAAAAAGTTTTGCCCATCAGATATCTTTCAATTTAGACTTTGGACCTAATTTTTTTTTTTGAGGAAATTCGATTTTTTTATGGTAATTTTTAAAAAACAAATTGAAAATTCCCAGATTCTAAAATTGTTTAAAAAATCCTAAATTTTAAGAAAAATACCAGTTTTTTAAACTATTTAGAAAAATACCAATTTTTATTAAGTATTAAAATACTTAAAGTAATCAATCATGTTATCTAAACTTAGCAGATTACCTTAAATAACTAGATTGGTTATTCCAAATAACCTAATTGGTTACCTTGAGTACCATTAAAAAGTTACAAATTTTGAATAAAAAAGTGATATTTTTATAAAGATTATTAAAAGTGTTATTTTTAAAAAACTTTTAAAAAATGATATTTTTCTAAACTAATCTAGAATTTTTCAAAAAATTTAGCCCATCCGGGATTTTTCAAGAGAATTTTTGAGTTTTACGTACAAAAAAAAAATTTACAAATATACGATACAAAAGTGTTCGTACGATGATATGCCAAAATAATTACAAAGATACGATCAATAGAAGTGGTGACAATTTGGTAATTAAAGTCATCTTTGTTAAATTGTTTATTTTAATAAAAAAAGCAAACCCATATTTGTTGTAAGAGATTGGATGTAGTGGTCGGTGGCTCCTTTACTTAGCTCCACTTCTATGTTCAACTGCGGTCAACTCCAATCTACAATTCAATCCTTCTTTTTCATGAAACCTGTTCTTCTATTTGAAATTTTTTATTTTCATTTTCCTCTTTATTAATCATTTTTCCTATTCATTTTTCTTTAAATGAAGCACTAACATATTTTCATTCTTGTTGTCCCTTTCCCTCTCTCTAAGGAATAATGAGTTACTTTTTCTAAATAAAAAAATGATTATTTTTTTTTAAAGAGAAAAATGGTCACTAGAAATTAGTTACTAGAAAACAATATAGTATTAGTTATTTTTATTTTTATTCTTTTTCCTTTTTCTTTTTTTCTAATCATTTTTCCCTTTCATTTTTTTTTTCAAAATGAAGTATTAACCTTTGTTTTTTCTTAGAGATAATAAGCTAATCATTGTTTTCAAATGATTAATTCGATTACTAGTAACAGGTAATAAATCTAGTTACAAATTACCAATAATTATGAACTAAAATTTTCCTCCTAATGACAAAGTTCAGATTCATTGACTGGTTACTTATTACTAGAAAAATGGTTATTTTGGTTACTAGAAATCAATTCCTAGAAAATAATATGGTTACCAGTTACTCTTTTTTTTTTTTTTCCCTTTTCCTTTTTTTTTTAATCATTTTTCCCTTTCAATGTTTTCCCACCAAAATAAAGTGCTAATTTTTTTGTTTCCTCTTAGTGATAATAAGGTATTATTTGTTTTCAAATTGTTACTTTAGTTATTAGTAACTAGTAACTAATCTAGTTATAAGTTACCAATAATTATAAATTAAAAATCTCTTTCAAATGCCAAGCTTAGATTCATCAGCTGGTTATTTATTGTTAAAAAAATTGTCACTTTGTCAGTTACTACAAAACAATATGGTTACCAAGTTTTTTTTTTTCTTTTCCTCTTTTTATAAATATTTTTTCCTTTTAATTTTTTCCCCAAAATGAAGTACTAAGCTCTCTTTATCTTATGGATAATAAGCTTATATTTGTTTTCAAATAGTTACTTTGGTTATTAGTAACTGGTAACCAATTTGGTTACAAGTTACTTGTAATCAAGAACTAAAAATCTCCTCAAAATGCAAAGTTTAGACTCGTCGATTGGTTATTTATTATTAGAAAATAATATGGTTACTAGTTACTTTTTTCCCATTTCTTCTATTTTTCTAACCATTTTTCCCTTTCAATTCCCCCCCTCCCCCTCTCTCTAAAATGAACCACTAACTTTTTTTTTCTTAAGGATAATAAGCTATTCTTTATTTTCAAATAGTTACTTTGGCTACTAGTGACCAGTAAATGGTAACTATTCTGATTACAATTTACTGGTAATAATGAACTAAAAATAGCCTCCAAACCAAAAACCAAGCTCAAATTTATCGATTGATTACATATTAATAGTAATAAGAAATTAAAGTCTCTTTCAAACACTAAGTAATAGGTGACTAAAAAGTAAAATCTATTCCAAAATGCCCAGTTTGGCTCTGAATGGTTACTAGTTTCTGATTATCAATAACCATAAACTAAAAATCTCTTTCAAATACCAAACTCAGATTCATCTATTGGTTATTTATAATTAGTAACAAAAAACTAAAGTCTCTTTCGAACATCAAGTAATAAGTAATCAAAAAGTAAAATTTGTTCCAAAATACTAAGTTTGGCTCCGAATAGTTATTGATTACTAACCAATCTTGTAGTTACTAGTTTCTAGGCTAGTTACTAACAAAAAATGGTAGCCGTATTGGTAATTCAATTGTTAACCATTTGGTTACCAAAGTTCAATTACTTTATTTAGTCTAGTAACTTCACCTATTAAAAAAGGAAGTAAAGCATTAAGAACCTTATGCACTATTCTAATTAATTTCTAAATCACAATCGAAGATATTTGTGGATATTTGCCATGAAGTATAGTCAATTAATCGAAAATAAAAAAATAATAATGATAATAATAATCTTGGTTACCATAAAGAAACTTTCCTAATGTAAAACAATTTCTACACAAGCATATAACCAAGAGATAGAATTTCCCTTTTAGTGACAATATTTTTAAGATTAGATTCAAGAAAATCATAAGGAAAACTATAGAAGAGAGTGCAATGGCCACACCAAGAACCACCTTGTTTGGGTGGCAATGATGGTCTTTTGTGAGTGGTGTTTTCTAAATCGGTGTCATTGTAGTGTGAATCAGTACTATCATTCTACGATGAGTTTTTCGCTAGAAGTGATGATATCAAGAATGGATTCTAGGACAGCACCAGATTGGGTATAGTTGAACTGAATTCTGGGACGGCGTTGGTTAATGAGTCCGATGCCAAGGACAAGTTATGAGTGAAATAAGGTCCCCAGTGGTGGTGACTACTTTTCCATTGAAGGAATTGGATGAAAAATTCAAGCTCTTGAGGTTTTCAAGGCGATTAATGGAGCTGGGTAATGGGAACCCTTGACTGTGGTATTTTCCAATAAAATACCGTATGAGAAAATATCAAAATGTGAGTACCGTATTTTTCTAATTCTTTTTCAAAACATAGTGTGTCCTCTAATTTCCCTATTTTTCAATTTTTGGTATTTTGGGCCTAGAATTTTGAAAGAAGCTCATTTTTTAAGAAGGCCACATTTTAATCCGGATTCAATTTAATTGGGCCGAGAAAACCATGTACTTCGGACCAAAGCCTTATTGGGCCATAAAACTCCAATTTACTTGCACTCCGAAGGACTCTAAATAAAGTTGGGAATTTAGGCCTTTTATGGTTTGTTTAGGGGAAAAAAAATAGAAAAATATTGTGGGTTGTGTTTTTCTAAAATTTGATACGCTTTTCTATTAGAAAAATATCATTTTTAACTAGTTACTGATAACTAGTTTTTAGAAACTAGTAACTAAAAATATATATAACTGGTATATAGATATATAACCGGTAACTAACTTTTCAGATATTGGTAATTAATAACCATTTTAGAAATGGTACATTTCTAAAAACCATATAAAAAATAATTATTTCTAATAACATACCTAACCTCGGTATATTTATAATTTGTTTTGTTTTTATAGGTAAAAAATGTTAGAAATTAGAAGTTCCGCTAAGTTGTTTTTTTTTTTTTTTGGTCATTCTTTTTGAAGTACTGAGTTCTCCCGGGTTGAGCGAACCCCGCTGAGTCATAACTCGTCAATGAAGGAAGGCGAAAGAGAGGAAGGTGCCAAGCTCCGAGAAAGCTCTGGTTCGTTTATGAGGTAATCAGAATGCCTTTCGTTTCGAGGATACAGCGCCAATCAGATTACAGTCTCTTCTCTCCTTCCACTCCCATTGTCATCGACAATGGCGCCTCCTATTTCCGAATTGGGTATTTCTATCTTCTTTTCCTTCTTCTTTGTCCCTGAAAAAAAAAAAAAACATAACAAACCCTAATTTTGCTTCCCTTTTCTCTTTCACTAATGGTTTTTTT
The DNA here is from genome assembly GCA_002914805.1 of Parasponia andersonii. Taxonomy (NCBI): domain Eukaryota; kingdom Viridiplantae; phylum Streptophyta; class Magnoliopsida; order Rosales; family Cannabaceae; genus Trema; species Trema andersonii. The sequence continues at coordinate 409,396 of JXTB01000344.1, read as the reverse complement.
TTTTTCTGTTTTCTTCTCAGATGGGCTGGAGAGACCGACCCTCGCGTTGTTTTCCGGAACATTGTGCAGAGACCTCGCCACAAAACCACTGGTAAACCCTTTCTTCCATCTATATGTATGTATGTACTTATATATATATATATATATATATATATATATATATATATATATATATATATATATATATATATATATATATATTGGTATATAGTCTGTACGCTTAAGAAGCTTTGGTTAGGTTTGGTTGCTCTAAATTTCAGCAAGAAAAGGTTTAAATTCAAGTGAGAGAGTTTTAAGAAATAATATTTCTCGGCTTTGGGTTTTGTAAGAATCAAATTCTGGGTGGAAATCTCAATTAGTAACTTCAAAGTTTGTTTTTTCTTTCGAATTCTCTGTTTTATGGGCAATCGTTAGTTTTCTCACTGAAATTGCAAAAGTTTTTCCTTATTCACTGAATTTATCTGTGTAATGAGTGATAAAGAAGACGTTATGGAATTTTAGGATGATTAGGGCAGTGATTGCTTTTGTTAATCTTCTCAAATATGGCTTATATTAATGCACAGGTGAAACAGTGACCATTGTTGGTGACCATGATCCTACGCTGCTGAAATACTTCGACTGCACTCGCTCGGGACCTCGTTCGGCTTTTGATAGCAATGTTGTTTATCAGTTTGAAATAATGGAATATGTAAGCTTATTCTTGTTTTTCACTTTCACCAGGAATGCTAGCTTTCAATGTGTTAAATATAAGTATAGATCCCTTACTTAGGTCCATAGGTCCTGTGCTACTTCTGTAAATTAATCAAAATCACATTCATTTAAATGTCTGCAACTATAAGGAACTCAGTGAACTCAGATTCAGTTCCATTATAGTTTGACCTTCCATTTATGCATGTGTATTCATATCTTATGATTGGAATAATTTGATAGATTGTGTTCTGACTGAAATATTCTTGCACTTGTAGATTCTTGACTTTGGGTTCGATCGACTAGGTGCAAATGATTCACAGGTATGAATTATGATTAAAAAAATTGGGAGTTTCTTCTTGGTTTGCTTTGTGTTTTTTTTTTTTTTTTTAACTAATGGTTAATATCTCCACACCAATCGTGTATAAAAATTTTCTTTGCTGTTGTTTTCATCGACATTACAGCCAGAGTTTGTTTCATTTTTCAGTGACATCTCTTAGTTTATGCGATGTATCCTCCTAGCTCCTTCTTGCTCAGTATTTTTTGTTGTTGTTTTTTGATAATCTGTCTGCTGTAGGCAGTGTTGGGTTTTAGGGAGTCTTCTGGTGCTACAGATGGGTTTGATGTCTTTTATTTTAAGTGAGTTAGGTTCATTCAGACCCTGTTACGTTCGGATTCCCTGCGTGAATTTAGGTTCATTCAGATCCTGTTACATTTGGATTCCCTGCGGGAATGGCTGACCACTGATATAAGTAGACTTAGTTTAGAGTATAATGTTACTTTTAAACAGTAAAATGAGTGACTATTCCTATTTTTCTCTTCTTTGCAATAGATGTCTGAATTATGTTTCATTACTGCTTTTTGTCGTTTGCGCAAGATTTCAGATTATATTTGCTTGACTCTTGATTTACGTTTTGTTGACGGCAGAGCAGATTGATCATCCTATTTTGGTTACTGAATGTGTATGCAATCCAGTTCATTCCCGGAGTAAAATGGCTGAACTTCTATTTGAGACTTATGGGGTTCCATCAATAGGTGACATCACCAACTTTTTATTAGTTAGAAAACTTTCTCTAGAGGATGGGCTAAATTGTTGTGTTGTCGAGTGACAGACTCGTGGTATTGTTTTTGATGATTGGGCTAAGAAATGAGGAGAGATATTAATCCTGATGAGCAGCTTACTGTGTTTTTGGTTATTACATATATGTATACCAGATATGGGGGCACCAATCCAGTAGGTTTTTTTTTTTTTTTTTTTTTTTTACCTATATATGGGTATTGATTTGCCCAACTTAAATTCATCACGGAAATTTTTCTATGGTAAAAAGTGAAAGAGAAAAGTATTAAATAATGTGTATTTATTGTTACTATTTTTTTCCAACTACTTAAATCGTAAACTATTAGATAATGATCCAACGGCTAAAAAAATACCTATGGATAGATAAAAAAATGTCTATTAGATTTGGAACACATATATATATATATATATATATATATATATATATTTATAATCAATCAGGTCTCTGTTTTTCTGCTCCCTACAAAGCTGTTTTCCACAGGAATTAGTCTTATGTATATTTTTCCACCACTACTTATACTGCTATCTTGATATTATTTTCTTTTCTTCATCACAGCTTATGGTGTTGATGCTGCATTCAGCTATAAGTATAATCAACAACATGGGGTTTGTGCTCAAGATGGTCTTGCTATCTGCCCTGGATTTTGTACAACACATGTTATCCCAGTACGATTTTCTGTCCTTCGTATTCTTTTAATTCAGACAGTAATTTCCTAACTGAATGTTTTGTGTTCTATCTGAAGTTTAGATGCTTTCCTGTTAAATATCTTATATAGAAGATATAACTCTCTGCATGAAATGAAGTGGATTTTTTTCTCTTATGCACATGTCCACTACACATGTACTTTTGTCAGTTTCATGTTGTGAAAAAAGATAAATAAATAAAAATGCAGGTTGATTTGTTGTTTTCTACAATTTTTATTGAGTGGCCATATGTCTTTTTGTTTGGTACTGAATCTTGTCTCTGTTATCAGTATGTGTTAAAAATTTCTAAATTATTTTCTTAAGACATTTTGATTCGATTTTTGTTTATACCAATCAGGAAACTTGTACTAATGTTTCTAATTTGTTAATCTGTTTATACATTCATTATAACCTACAGTAGTATGGAGAGAATGATCAATTTTCAATACATATATACATATATGAAGAGGATGATGATGTTATGTTTTGCTGACTCCAGTTCATCGATGGTGAGCCGGTTTATAAAGGATGCTGCAGGACTAACATTGGTGGATTTCACATCAGTGACTATCTGAAGCAACTTCTTTCACTTAAATACCCCCATCACTTGTGAGTACAGTATGGTACTTTGAAGTAAGTTCTATATGTAGGATTTTCTAATCATCTGTTCAAAATTCAAAAGGGCTAGGTTTACATGGGAGAAGGTTGAAGACCTGAAGATGGAGCACTGCTATATTTCTCAGGACTATGGTTCAGAAGCTCGACTGTTCCAGGTAATATAATTGCTTGTAAACCATTATGTCATTTTACTTTTCAAAGACTAAGGATTGGCCTTTTCAATTTTTGATAGAAAGGGGCCAAGGAAGCTGAAGAGAAAACAAGGTGCTGGCAGCTTCCCTGGATTCCTCCTCCAACTGAGGAGCCACCTTCAGAAGAAGAGATTGCTAGAAAGGCAGCCATAAAGGAGAAACAAGGTCAACGGCTGCGAGAAATGGCTGAGGCCAAAAGGTCTTCTAGGATAAATGAACTAGAGAATGAATTACATGGCCTAGAATTTCTCCTTAAGCAGCTTGAACAAGTGGAAGAAGTTAATATACCGTCGTTCTTGTCAGAAACGGGCTATGTTTCGAAGCAGGAAATAGAAGCTGCCCTGATGAAGGTAACACAATCTTTAAGAAAGGCAAAAGGTGAACCAAAGGGTGAGCAAGCTGAAATGGAGGAGAAGAATGATCCTGCTATTAATGAAAAATTTCATCTTATTAATATCCCTGACAACATGTTGAGCGCTGAGCAGGTAACGTTTTACAAATCAAGTGTTTATTGATATATCCAACCATCTTGAGGTTGCTGTTGGTTTCACCAGGGCCCGTGTCCTTCATGTATCCTTGCTTCCAAAGGCCTCAGTTCTATTGTTCTTGTTGTCTTGGCAGCTCAAGGAAAAGAGAAAGCAGTTGTTTCTTAAGAGCACAACTGAAGGCCGGCAACGAGCTAAACAGAAGCGTCACGAAGAAGAATTGGAGCGAGAAAGGAAAAATCAAGAAGACGAAGTAAAACGCTTGTATGTGCTGAGACTTGGATTCACATGCTAGAGTTTTTTGGAACAACTTTTCTTTTAGTATAAGAAATTTATTTATTGTATATTTTACTTTTGGAAGTTATGAAATCTTCTATACTCTGCCTTTGCTCATTTCATCCTTCTTCTTTACGTTGTAGAGAAAACCCAGAGCTTTACTTAGAGCAGCTGCATGCGAAATACAAGGGACTCTTTGAGAAAGTTGAACAAAGAAAGCGACTTAAGATAAATGGGGGACACACAAATGGAAACAACGTATCTGGAGGTGTTGGCCGTGGTGAAAGGTTAAATGCTGCCCAGAGAGAAAGGATGCGTCTTCTAACTACAGCTATCTTTGATCGTGGAAAGGGTGAAGATACTTTTGGTGCAAGGGATGAAGACTGGCAACTGTACAAACTGATGAGCAAAGATAATGATGACGAGGATGATGGACCAGATGAGGATGAATCGGAGCTGGCTCGCTTATCTTCTAGGCTTCAGGTCTGTGAATTCTAGTTAATCGAAGTGCAATCTGATAACACCCTTATATTTAACCAAGAATTCTTATTTAAATAATAGTGATGGTTGGATGCTTTCTGTGGCAGGAAGTAGACCCAACTTTTGTCCCAAAGTCAGAAGTTGGAACCTTGCAAACTGCCGAAGTCCCACGGTTTCGTCCTCTCACTAAGGAAGATTTTCAGATTGTTCTTGGAGTTGAAAGGTTCCGATGCCCTGAGATCTTATTTCGTCCCAATTGGATTGGGATCGATCAGGCAGGTTTAGATGAGATGGCCGGTGTCTCAATAAGGAGGTTGCCATCCAGGGACCAAGAGTTGGAAGAGAAACTGACCAGTTCAGTACTTATAACTGGGGGGAGTAGTCTTTTTCCCGGTATAAATGAGCGCTTGGAAGCCGGAATTCGTATGATTAGACCTTGTGGTTCCCCCATAAAGGTGGTGAAAGCATTGGATCCAATTCTCGATGCATGGCGCGGAGCTTCTGCTTATGCTGCTTCCTCTCAGTTCTTGACCCAAACTTTTAGCAAAGCGGACTATTACGAGAAGGGTGAAGATTGGCTGCGCGGATATCAAGTGCAGTATACATTATGATCCGTTTAGTGACATGCATGTTGTATACTCTCACCTTTTTTTTTTTTTTAACGAAAGTCACATTTTAGACAAACTCTTCACTGTAGCTTAATTATTTTAAGTAATCTTTATTGAAATATTAAGATGTCTTTTATGGAATTGTGACTGTTTACAATCAGTCTGTAGGTTTTACACGATTGGGTTTGGTCGTTAACCTAGATATTCTCTTTTCCTAGAAAATAGTGATCGAGTTTTTTTTTTTTTTTTTGATACAAAATAGTGCTTGAGTTTGTGGCAAAGTTTATATGCTAAAAACAAAAAAAACAAAAAAAAAAAAAAAGGCATTAAGACGAGACTTCTTTTAATTAATTTTGTGTTGTATAGGTTGTCTCAAATTTTCTGGCCGTGATTCTTTTTCTTTTGTATAATATTTTTTTAGCTAATATCAAATTAGATTTGGACAAGTTTGATGACATTCTACCATGTTGCTTTTGAATATCCTTTGCAACAAGGGGAAAAGAGTGTTAATATTCCTAGTGTAACGAGTAACCTCCACGATAAATATCCTTAACAAAGTTTGGCTTTTTATTTCTGTTGTTTATTTTGGGTGTTGGCTATCTAATGAGATTGGATGCTATCAGATACTAGGGCTCAATGAGATTGAAATCATCCAAGGGAAAAAGATGTTTCTATCCAGTGATGCAATAACAATACTAGTGTTAAATCTAATTAATTTGTCCTGTACTATACTAGAATGTCTTTCTGTGGCTTGTAGAATTTGCGTAATCTCACTTCATCACGTGATAGTTCACAATTGGATTTGAAAATGACGTGATTTCATGTTATCATATAATAATTTATTACTGGATAAATATATTATAGATATTTATCATGTTATCACATGCTTTTTAAATCAATAAATGACAAAATGGTTTATATCGATCATCAATTCTAATCCTATCGTTTACTCTAATGAACAGATTTCATATCTAACTTACACAATATAGTTTGTCATTGAACAAATAAATTATAGCTATGAACACTACTAGTTATGTTCAAACTTGAGAGTACTACTACTACTACTAGTTGCTACAGCAGAATAAATCCAACTTATGCCCAATACTACAATCACTCAAAACAGAGTGAACCAACCCAACAATTAAATCAAATTATATTTCCAGCCAAAAAGGAGAAAACAAAATTTATAAAATTCACAGCAACGGCTACTTTTGGTAACTAAACCCTAGATTAGCTTGTGATGAAATACACTTGACCGTTAGATACAATACACTCCACGGCACAGAATAACAATAAAAAATAAAAAATTCCCGGGAAAATAAATTAAAAAAAAAATAAAAGAGACCCACATTCTTAATTAATTCATTTATTTTTCCTTTTTTTCTAAAGCTCCAAACCCGCGCCTATAAACCCTACCAAAATTCGACCGTTGCAGATCCTCCGCTAGACGAAAGAGCTGAACTCGAGTTTTAAAAAAAGCCCTCTTTGCTTGCAGAGAGTGGGCCTTCTGATCTCCCATTTCTCCATTTTCAATACGAACCCAACAATCATCCCTCTCACTATTACCAGCCCAGAACCATGGATTCCCCTCAGACGAGGAAAACAGGGCTGAATCTCCCTTCCGGGATGTCCGAAACATCGCTTCGGCTCGAGACCTTTTCGGGTTCCTTTCGGGGTATTTCGGGCTTGTCGTCGCCGTCGAAATCTTCGACTTGCAGCGACCGATTCATTCCGTGCCGATCTTCGTCTAGGCTCCACACTTTTGGGCTAATTGAGAAGGCATCGCCGCTCAAAGAAGGCGGCAACGAGGCCTACTCGAGGTTGTTGAAATCGGAGCTTTTCGGGGCTGATTTCGGGTCTTTTTCTCCTGCAGGTGGAAACCAAGTCGGGTCTTCGCCGATGAGCAGTCCCAGTAAGAACATGTTGCGGTTCAAGACCGATCATTCGGGTCCGAGCTCTCCGTTTTCGCCTTCGATTTTGGGGCATGATAGCGGGTTCTCTTCCGAAGCTTCTACGCCTCCGAAGCCGCCACGGAAGGTCCCCAAGACCCCCCATAAGGTAAGTTATTGGATTAGCCTCTATCCCAATTTTTTTGGGAGGTCAAAATATGAAGATCATAACTGCCACTAATTATTAGCATTTAAGTTTCTTTTGTTCTAATCCTGTGGAATTCTTTTCCAATACGTGTCGAATATACATTATTGTCAGCTAAATCCAGCTTTGAATTTACATATATGAGATCCCCTGTTATTGGACCAGTCTGCTAAATCTAAAGCCGAAAGTTTTATTAGCTAGTATAATTACTGAGATTTTCTTTAGTGTGGTAGTAAGAAATGAAGAGTGTTTTCACTTTTTAGAAGGAAGCTTAATAGTAAAATTTGTACCAGGTTCTAGATGCCCCATCTCTACAAGATGACTTCTACTTGAACCTTGTGGACTGGTCCTCACAAAATATCCTAGCCGTTGGACTGGGGACTTGTGTTTATCTATGGAGTGCAACAAATAGCAAGGTAAACACAGATAAGTACACATATAAATATATATATATATATATATATATATATATATATATCCCTGCTATTTCTTTTTTTCGATCGAGTAACATTATTTTTACTTTTTTTTTTATTTCTTTCAGGTAACAAAGCTGTGTGACTTGGGGCCTAATGACGGAGTGTGCTCTGTCCAGTGGACCCGGGAGGGTTCATACATAGCAATTGGTACAAATCTTGGCCAAGTTCAGGTATTTTATTTGTGGACTTGTGTAGCATTATTTTTTAGTCGCGCGAACAGTTTGGAACTGATCAAGTGGTGGGGTTCCTATTACAGGTTTGGGATGGAACACAATGCAAAAGGGTCCGAACAATGGGAGGCCATCAAACTAGAACAGGCGTTTTGGCATGGAACTCGCGCATATTAGCTTCAGGAAGCAGAGACAGGAACATATTTCAACACGATCTTAGGGTCTCCAATGACTTCATTAGCAAGCTTGTTGGCCATAAGTCTGAGGTAAAGACAAATCTTTTTGATAAACTGAAGCATCAGAGTCATGACAATGACTATGGAGTCAGTGTACATTTTTACTTGTTTACCATTAAAACTGTATATGTTTTATACGTTACATTAGAAATTTGATTCTCGGGATACCAAAAGCTGACGTTACATATCAATATGCTTGTAGGTATGTGGACTGAAGTGGTCTCATGATGACAGGGAACTCGCTTCTGGTGGCAATGATAATCAGGTATGGTCTCTTTATTTTCCATTAGTCCTCTTCAAATTTTAGTAGTATCCAAATCTCAAGGCAATTTGCTGACTCAATGACTTGTTAATGACCAGCTTCTGGTATGGAACCAGCATTCTCAGCAACCAATTCTTAAACTGACAGAACATACCGCTGCTGTTAAGGCCATTACTTGGTCACCCCACCAGAGCGGCCTTCTTGCGTCTGGAGGTGGAACAGCTGATAGATGTATTCGCTTTTGGAACACCACAAATGGTCACCAATTGAACAGTGTCGACACGGGAAGCCAGGTCTCTTATACCCTTAAATTCCATGTTTATTTGTGTATTTCTGCTTTAGAATGCCAAGAAAAAAAAAAAAAAAAAAAAAAAAAGATCTGATCTTTCAATCAACTATCATGCAGGTATGCAACCTAGCATGGAGTAAGAACGTTAATGAGCTAGTCAGCACACATGGTTATTCCCAGAATCAAATTATGCTTTGGAAGTATCCATCAATGGCAAAGGTACAAAGTCTTTCATTTTTTCGGTTTCCCCACCACTTGAGCCCCTGAACACATTTTTTTATTATTTTTTTGCATATTCTGTCTACAGAGTCTAAAAATAGTCTTTTGTTATTCTTATCTTATAGGTTGCCACTCTAACTGGCCATAACATGCGAGTGTTGTACCTTGCGATGTCACCTGATGGTCAGGTACTGAATTATGATCATTTATAGCAAAGTCCTCCATACTACTTTATGCTGTCTCCTTGTTTGGTGGGGAGGAAAGTTTCAGAAGTGTGATTGAGTTTGGTTATCTGCAGACCATAGTTACAGGTGCTGGAGACGAAACTCTTAGGTTCTGGAATGTCTTCCCATCCATGAAAACACAGGTAAGCATGACTGGACTAGACATGTAAATTATGTTGATGAAGGCATGAAGCTCTTCCTTGCAATGCCAATTGATTAGATCATTTACATATAACCAAATAAAATATCTCTGACTGACTCCTGTTCTCCCACGATGTTTTTCAGGCACCGGTCAAAGATGTTGGTCTTTGGTCACTAGGACGAACCCAGATTCGGTGAAGTTTCTGCAATACGAAGACAAGTGTAAATGACAATGCTAATAGGCTGCGTGCTTGTGTATTTTATACCCTTGTAACTTATAGTATCTATTGTTGTATAGTATCAATACAGTCCTAAATTATTGTATGTAATAAGTTTTTGTCTAAAATAATTATTTTCTCATTATTTGTTGTAATTATTTTCTCATTATTCGTTTTTGAATGATTTATACCCGATCCAATTAGATGTTAAAAATATATTGTTAAAAATATATTAGTGCTTGCCGCAGGAACTGACCATGAGTGGATTATCTTTTTTTTTTTAGTCCTATTTATATCTGTATCCTGTTCCTGTTACATATTATCACTTCTGGTAAGATAAGCCTTTTCCACAAGATATTGAAAGTTGGTCAAACAGTAATACAATGCTGATAAGTAAAGCTACAACAACCTTATAAAGCTTACAATTACATAAAATCCGCTCCAAATTTCGATTGTATTGCAAGTGATATGTCTCTGTCTCTTGATTGTAGCCAAATTGTGAATCTCCTCTAAATTGTGTGTCCAGCTGGAGTTTTGTGTAAGTTTCTACTTCTTTGCTTGTGACTGCAGACCTTGACATATCAAATAAATCTCCCTTGATGAAGATCTTGACATATCAAATAAATCTCCCTTGATGAAGATCTTGTAGCTTTAGGCCTCAACCATGATATCAAATAAATTGTGTGTCCAGCTGGAGTTTTGTGCAAGTTTCTACTTCTTTGCTTGTGACTGCAGACCTTGACATATCAAATAAATCTCCCTTGATGAAGATCTTGTAGCTTTAGGCCTCAACCATGATGCTTTTCTAAATAACGGCTTGCAAATCCGTCTGAATTCTGCATACAACACATGTTACTCAGAGCAGAACTAAACCAACCAACCCATCTATGCTAGCTAAAATAAAAGTAAAAGAAAAAGAGACCTTGCCCATCTTCACTCTCTAAAAGCTTAATCACAAGGTGGCCACCCTTTTGCAATAGACCACTATCGTTCTCATCGTCTAAACAACTAACTAAGCCGTCCAAATTAGCCTCTGTCTGCTCTAAGGAAGCTCTACTTACAGCAATGTCTAAAGCCCGCATACCTAACTCGACCGACAAGGCCGAATCCTTGGTAGTGATTCCAGAAACCGGGGGACACATATCAGAGAATATCACAGAGAAACCTTTCTGCTGAAAAATATCAAGCAAACCAAATTATTTTTCTACTCCTACCTTTTTGAGACTTGGGTCAGATCTAGAGAAATATGCCTTCAAAAGATTTACTTTCTACTTTCAAGTTGGAAATTTATCCAACGAAATTTTCTATCCCGTATAATCTAAAAAAGAGAGGCTGATCAAGAAAGCAAGTAATATGTCTGCAATGCTACTACACCAGAGAAGACAACCTGAGGAGAGAGCGCCCGGATTCGGTTTCTGGGGAGTTTCATAACATCAGCACAAACAGTTTGAGCTCTTGAATCACAGTAGAGCTGAGGAACCTTCACCTTCTGTTCTGCATATTCCACATTTTAAATAATCAATTTTTTTAACAATTAAAAATTGATAGTAACAAAAAGTTTACTTTTAACCAGCCAAGTCTTGTAATATTTTACATGGACTAGCATAATCATTGACAACTCACCCCAATATCGGAATAGAGCTCAAAAATTACAACTTAGTTTCAATGTGCTCATACAATTAACATTAATGATTTGTACTGAAGCACTAGTGTGAGTGAAGTAAACAAAGAGTCCTACCTTAATATCAATGCCTACCACAACCCCGCCTTTAGCAAGGGGACCCAAGCTTTGACAAGCTACCTGGAAATAGTTTTAAGAAAGCACTAGACAATATGAATGCAATAAAATACTACCCCCCCCCAAAAAAAAAAGGAGATAACCAAAACAAAATAAAAAATATGGGAACAGAAAGGGATGTGGATGGACCTGAAGCCAAGCACCAGGAGCACAACCAAGGTCTAGGACAGATGAGCCTGGTGTTATGAGCTTGTGCTGCTTTTGTATCTGAAGCAGCTGTTTAGGCGAGAAACAAATAAGCACAAGAGAATAATAGATATACATATATTACATTTAAAATGGTAATGAAACAAAGAAGCGTCATTCAAAAAAAAAAAAGAAAAGAAAGAAAAAAAGAAACAAAGACGCGAAAGGGTACCTTAAAAGCAGAGCGAGCGACATAGCCGAGGCGTTGAGCCTCTCTGTAGAAGAAATCTGGAACTCCTGCTCCACTCATCTCTGCAAATGCTTTTCCTTTTTTTTTTTCGCTTTTCAAATGTTAAAACCCTAAAACCCTTGTACGGGCATAAGGACTAAGGATAAAAAAAATTAAAATAGTTCTTTATTTAATAAAAAATATATAATTAATATGAGATACAAAAATTCCATTGCCGGGATTTGAACCCGGGTCGCCTGGGTGAAAGCCAGGTATCCTAAACCGGACTAGACGACAATGGATTGGTGGCTAAATAGCAATCAAAATACTAGTTAACAAGTGACACTTCATGCGCAACCCGCTTAATACCTAATTTAATAATTATCTAACAATCGACTGGCACGTATATTACTCTTTTGCCTCACTTATTGTAGCAGTTGGTAATAACGAGTAAAATAACCAAACTTCAATTTTCTTGTTGGTTTCCCCTTTTCAGTGGTAGTCTCCTTTTCATGAAAAATGAAAATCAATCATTACTGCCACATGACATTTTCTTCTCCTAATGATGTATGTATGTTATCAAGGAACAATATACATAATTCATGTGTTATCGACTTGTCTTTTGTACTTTTTGTACTTTATTACTTTGTTATGATTGTAAGATATTATCTGTCATAATGATGATTCTAAATAATGATTAATTATTATACGAAAAATTTAATCATAAAAAATGTACAGTTCGTGTATTTTCGTGTTCATTCATTAGTTGTACACTTGTACTTGTTTCATGACTCTAGTACTTTTTATCAAACAAAAAGACACATAAAGATTACGATAACACAAGATTACGAGTATCTTAATTTTTGTACCAATATACATAATATGTAAGTTATTATCATTTAATTAGTGTGTTAAAATTTACTATAAATAGATTAAATTTTATCATTAATTAAATAATAATAAATCACATATCACATATGTTAATATTAAAAATTTAGTTAAGAAATTAGTACTCAGTCATTATCCTAAAGATTATACTGTTTAAGGGCTTATAGAAATATGACCAAATTTTGGACCCAATTTAAGTAAATATCTATTTGTCAAATGTTATAACAAAATGTCCAGTATATATGCTTATATACTAACTGTAAAATTTTATATACATACCAAGTACAAAAAATTATATACTCAGTACAGTAACTAAAATTAGTAGATAAATATATCTATCAAATATAAAAATATATATACCTAAATATTTAGCTATAAAATTTTAAAAATAAATATAAAATTTAAAAAATAAACATCTATTTAATTAAATCTAAAATATTGTTCAACTACGTAAATTTCTCTACTGGTTATTAAGGTCTAACAATAAGCCATTCAAAGGGGTTAAAAGGAAGTCCATGACATAAACAAATATGATGTATATGATTTTCTCTTTTTCATTTCTACTCTTTCATAGTTCCATTCCTTCATCTCAAAGTTTGGGATCAAAATCAAGAGGATAGCTGATGGCAATCGGCATGCCAATGAGAATCCATATCAGTTTAAGAAAATCCTTTAAAAATGTCAAACAAGCTCATATATTATCATCGACGACTACCTCTAGTTTTCTAGTTTTACAACCGGCCAAAGTCTCTGAGTAAAATTGCGTGAAATCTGCATTCTAATATGTAGATTTAGAGTATGAGATGTGAATACGTAATTGGTTCAGAAAAAGTAATAGTAATGATCCCGTGATGCACAGTATAGCTTTCGAACAAGATAATGACCATAAAGTTAGCTAGCAAATAAAGGGTCGAGTGCAAACAGCAAAGATGAGGCGCTTTTTAAACATTTCGTTACCAGAGGCATCTGTGAACAACAATACATCTTCCAGCCACTAAAAATAATAAATAAATAAATAAATAAAGATTGAGAGACCGATAGCTAGATGTTAACTTCGAAGGTCGTCATAATCATCAACATCATTGTTGACACAGCAACATGACTCACTTCCACAAAAGTCAAGCTTAATAAACAAAATTGACTTGCATACAACATCAGCAACAGCGATACTAATAGAAAACATTTATTTTTGTTATGCCGTTGTAGTTCCTTGACTACTTCTGCATACTGCTAGTAATGACCTGAACATGATATAGTCCTTAGTTATGCACAACAAAGCTTAGATATTGCTTTGAGTGTGGCATTTTATATTATATCTCATACATTCAAGAAAGTAGGTAGCATTATTTTGTGAGATGTGGAAAGAACCTAACTCAGGCATTAAATGTTTGGATATGCTACCTCGCTTAAAACAGGTCTTTTGAAGCCTTTCAAAGCATGAAGATAAGTTGGCAGCAACCAAATTTCTATTATTTGGAAGTTCTATAGAGTACCAAAAGATTACTAAAATAAGAACTTATTGTTTGATTAAGGAGAGAGGATCTTGGATGTTTATCAAACCCTCTCACTACCATAAATTCATGGGAAGCAAGTCCTTGCCATTCTAATCCCCTCAACTTGCATTTTGCGAACATTACAGTTCATGTATTCAGCATGCTGGGGTCCAAGAAGAGAGTGCAAAAGCAATCCGTCCCTTCCACCCCTTCAGCAGCCATTGTCCATCTTTATCAATCACAAAATCCTTATGGTAGTACGATTTCACCCTTTCCTTTGCCCTCTGTATGATCTCCTGGTTCAAAGGAAGCTGCCTAAACCCAGCCCTCAAAATACGGACCTGCCATTGCTTGTATGTTTCCGGCCTTTCAATTCTTTCTGAGCCTTCGCATGCAATGACGTTCATTGCCTCTCGACCAAATATCTCCCTCTCAATCAGCATCCTTTCAGGAATCTCACGGAGCACATTTGTCTCGAGCATATCAAATAATGTAGAGAAGTGGTAGAGAGCCTCTCGAAATCGCGTGATAAAGAAGGGTGCAGTATAAGCTCCATTTACAGTTCCAAGGATGAAAACATCTGGATTCATCTTCCTGATAAGATTCAATACAATATTTCGTGGAGACTCTACCAGGACAGTTTCATCAAGTAGGTTTCTGAATCTGTGCATACAGTTGACAACAAGAACCTCATCACGGTCAAGTTTAAGATCCTCAATTCGAATAGTGTCCCACTTTTGTGCCATTGCCTTGAACTCAAATGGAACTTTAAAAGTCTCCGCATAATTCGCTAAGCGCCGTCCAGTCTCTTCAACCCTTTCTGCTGGTCGGAAACCTGGTTGCGGAAAATCAACCCCAGTGATCCGAAGATTCGGAGGACCTCCAGGCCTAGAAGAAAGACGTTGTATAAGGCAAGGCCATTGAAAACCATAAAGAATACCAAAATCAATAATGTGAAGCCTTGTTGCTTTCTCAGCTAAATTCATTATTGTCTTATTTGAGAAGAAATTTGACAGCTTCTTAAAGGGGCAAGCTGCGAGAAATAGATGGTAGGCTTTCAAAACATGAGCAGCGGACGTAGGCTTGGTTATTAGTGCTTTGTAAATCTGAGTACCAGAACCAGCCATTCGTGCCTCAAGACCATCAGCAAAATAGTGAGCCATTCTCTGCATCCCATCCCCAGTAGGAGACGAATGTTGTCTGATCTGCTTTAGAAACTCCTCAGCGCTCCTCCTATCGTCAGCTGCAATAGACTGTGCACAAAGCATCAACAGAGTTCTCAAATCTACCACATCTCTTTTACGGCCCTGCTTCTTCCCACGAGCTTTCCCACCATTCATGCCTTTGGATTGACCATTCTGCTGCAAATTCTTGCTTGTCCCATTTTGCATAGCTTCACGAAGAGTTGCTGAGTCATTTTTCCCACAGTTTAGCAGAATCATATCAAACATTTCCGAACTCACTTTTGATTCACTACAGACTGCTGGTTGCTTATTGCTCCTCCCTCCCTCCATGGTATCATCATCACTAAGAGGAGTCTTCTTTACTCTTGATCCATCAAGCAAGTATTCAGTCCGATATTTCTTCTCTTCCTCAACTACCACATCCTTAGACTCTTTAAACTCTTTTGAATACAAGCTTTTACTCTCTAAATCAACACTTAAACTATTACCATTTGGAAGAAACTTGCTTGCTTCCTCAAACCCTCTCTTAAACTGCATAACTGAATCCATCTCATTAAACATCTCAGGAACTTTAAGAGTGCTCAATGGAGAATCTGCAAACGCAGCCACAATACTACTTGTTCCATTTGATGAGGTAAAGGATGACTGAGAAGTGCACTGAGAAACAACTTGCCGGGACTTGTACTCCCCTGGATCACTATGCCATCCAGGATCCACTAGGTTGGTACTACTAGCAATACTTGTGCTATAGCTACAGCTACTACTATCTTGCAAAGCATCACTACTATCTGGGCTTTCATGGTTCAGATCAGTGCAAGGGGTTGGACTTTCAACTGCTGAAGGATACTTTTCCCCAATAAGCTTATAGAATGATTGCTCAGCAGCTTGAAGTGCTGCAGACTCCTGAAACATACAGGTCTTTTCTTCCATATCTTCTTCCATAAGCATTTGATTAATGTACTTAAGAACTACATCACTAAAGTCAAAGTCCTCGTGCGCATAATCCTCTTGATTCACACACGAAGATGGCGCGAAATTACTAGGTGTTGGATCTGGAGGCAACAAGAACACAATTGAATAGTTTTGATCGACAACCTTAACATTAGTCCCAAACCCATTACTACCATCGTTTTCATTTGATAAATCCGAAAAACAGTCACCACTTAAGTCCAATCCATTCTTATTAGAACCGTAGAATCCACTAAAAGATTGATCCATGACCATCTTCACACCACCAACACCCAAAAACTTTCAAAAGTTTATGCTTCAATTATTGATTTATATATGAATCTTAGCTTTTCCCAGGCAAGTATCAGCTCACTTTCCCAAACCCAGAATATAAAAACCTAAAATATGGGACAAAATAAATGATTAAAATTCTAAAGTCAAAAGGTTGAACCGAAGTTGCATCTTTAGGCAAGCAACGGTTTTATCCACATCATGACCAAAACATGGAATGAAAAAGGAGCGAACCAAAAAGATTAAAACTTTTACATGCAGGACTCGTAAATACATCAAACAGTGCAATTGGGTATCCAAAAAAATGAACTTTCCTTCCCCCCAAAAAAGGAGCAAATAAGAAAAACCCATATCCCATTTGATCAATAATTTGTAGCCATGATGTTTTTTTAAATAAAAAAAAAAATAAGAAAGTAAAGAATTAATACCTGAATCAAACGCAGCCGGAAAAGAGAGAAATGCTTATTTAGCTCAGTTTTGGAGGAGTATTAAAGTTTCTTATGCCTTTCTGTATTCTCTGACACAAAAAAGCAGGCTGGCAAAGTGACACCCCTGTTGTTTGGATTTGGATTATTTTGCAGAGAGCGAGAGAGAGAGAGAGACTGAATCTCAGCCGTTTAAAATCTCGGCGGATAAGGGCCTAAGGATTATCATAGTCACATCATCTGTTTGGTTTTTCTTTCTATATTAGTCAAGGATTTAGTAGAGTGCTCCACGGGGTCTATCAACGTGCTAAATGGGAGGAGGAAATGGTGGCTCCTTTCCTGTTTCTACTCATTGTAACCATAGTTTAGTAACTAATTAGTTAATTTCTGTGCCGTAAAAAAATATTTGTTTTGCTGAACAGTGTAATTCGCAAAATATTTTTTTACAATAACACTATCATTTTTTTTATACCATCTAGCGTGGCATAATTGGTCGGATTCCATAATTTGGAAGTCATGTTTGGAGTTAATTCTATTGGTTATTTTTAATTTTTTAAAATGGTAAAAAGAAATAAGGCAAGGGAGAGACGTCTTATAAGTTTATATTTTAAAAACTACTATATAACAACTATTATAAGCGGAATTTAAAAGTTATGATAAACGCGGCTTTTAGAGAACTGATTTTGTTATTATTATACAAACTTTCTAAAATATCCTCAATAAGTTATATTCGAATGTACCTATATATAATTTCAAATGACTTCAACTTACATTTTATATATGTATTTATAAAATTATATGTATGCATACTTAATTATCTAATTCTAATTCTAATTTTAGAAGAGGACATATGTTGTCATTCACACAATCTATCTACAAAGATATTAAGGTGAATGTATGACATACCAATCTATCTACAAAGATATTAAGGTGAATGTATGACATACTTTTAAATCAAAAAATTGGATCAACATGCACATTTGAAATAATAAGTGAATTATATATATATATAAAGAAATAATAAGTGGATTTTAGTTTTTTAGATGATTTATATTTATATTTCTTTAATTAATTATTTCAAAAATACGTTTGGTAAGTTGTGTGAAACACTTTCTTTTATATGAAAACATAATATGCATATTTTAGTAATTTATCACTTTACAAAAAACAAATTTTATAGTTTACTAAACACTTAAATATTGATTTTAAACATCATAATAATTTTGTAAATTTAATTTACCAAATACGTAATCTTTTCTTTTCATGCTTGTAGTAAAACTACAAGAAAACTACAACACATTTGCAAAATATCACAATAGTATCAAAATTGGCACTTAATCACCAATTAGAATATACACAATTGTGTAACATGACAATAAAAATGCGAAATAATAGATGGATTCCCTAATATCACTTATATAGGATGATGTTTCAATGAAGAATTTTGTTTTTACTCTATACATAAGTATTTTAATTCGGACAATTTTGATCCGATGACTATGGTAATGTTAGTAATTTGACTGAAAATTTAATATAATTAATACCTACGTAAATATGGAAAGTTATTTAAAATAATAACATATTTGTGATGTGAAGAGTTGGTCAATTTCTCTTTCTTTTTTTTTTTGTCATGGCATTTCTATTGTTTGTTTCTTTTTTCATTCCCTTTCCATTGTTTTTTTTTTCATTAATTTATTTTCTTTTTTTCATTCCCTTTCCATTGTTTTTTTTTTCATTAATTTATTTTCTTTTGAAGAAGGAAACAAAAATTGATGTATTTAAGTTAGGGTATGTCATTAACAAAAGTGGCTATTTATTTACTGATTTTGAAAATTTTTTAGGTGTGCTAATTTTAGAAGTTAATTACCTAAAGTTTGTCAAAATAAAATTCACCAGTTTACAACAATGGCTTTGCCGAATCATGCATGGATATAATTAATCCTTCGTTGTCATTTGAAGATCATGATGTTGTTAAGAGAAATGAAAACAACAAAGAAGAAGAGAAATCGATGATTGAAGATGGCACAAACCAATAGGCCATAGTAGAAGGAAAATGGAGGAATGTGAATGTTCTTAGGATGTCTGAACTCGATATACGTTATTTGGTTCTTTTGTACTTATTCATGTATTTTTCTTCTCCTTTGGACTTCTCTTTGATCTTTATTGGCGTGTATGTGTTTGAGTTTGCATTTTTTTTAAGAAAATAAAAATATCAAAAGAACCCAAAAAAAAAAAAAAATTGGCCTCTATTTGCTGTGTATGGACTTTTTTTTCCCCCTTTTAAAGTTTGTGTCCGTGTGTATTATATTTTAACTAGAAAATATTTTTACATCTCCAAATAAAAAAAGAAGTAATATTCATCTATTTAGCTCACTTTTTCAAGATCTCTTATCTATAAGTATAGGTATTTATTAATTTCTATAAGTACAGGTATTCTTAAGATTTTTTTTTCCCGTAAAAGAATATAAACTATAGTTTTATATGCATATTGCTTATTGTAAGATTTTAATTTTATTTTATTTGTGTTTTCCTTGCTTGTTTTTGGATATTGAAACTATTGGACTTTATAGTTAGCCAAGAAACTACGTAATATGGATCTTAATTAATCTATTTGATGAATGCTACTATAAAAGTAAAAAGAGAATTTAATTAAAAAAAGCTAAATAAATATGTAAGAAAATATAACTATTAAATTCATATATTTTCTTTAAAAAATTCATTAACAATTCATTCCAATTTTTTACCTTAAAAAATCATTCCAAAATTTTTTTCCTTAAATTAAAAGTCAAATACTAATTTATTCTTAAGTCAATGGGAATAGAAATCAAAAAGAATTAGAGTGGAATGATTATATGTAAAAATGACATACTATTGTAAGTTATTTTCATCTTAATCAAACTACCATGCAGGGAGAAAAACAAAAATTTTTACTGAAAAATCACCTATATATATATATATATAAGTGAAATACTTTTTAACACTCTATTAATTTTAGATCGATGTTTATGGAAGAATTATGATTCCTTAATTAGCGGCAATATAAAGAGCAAGATTCTCCCCAAAACTAAATAGAGTCTAAAAAATTGCCACATCATTTAGGAAAGTCTTTGGTGTAAAATATGAGTGCATCTAGTTAATACAATGAGCTAGTTATTTTTTTTTTCTGCAAAAAAAAAAATTCCCTTTAAATCAAAAGGAAAACACTCGTTAATCAACAGTTGCATTACGACAGCCAATTCAATGTGAAAATTGAATACAAAGTACTCACAAGAGTATACAAACAACTGGTAAAATCACTGTATTATACTAATGATCAAAGAGGAAACATATACCCAGTAATGAGTACAAGTAGAGCTCCATGACAGGATTTTCTTCACTCTTTTTAATCATCCCCCGCTACCTTAATTGGCTCTTCTAATTGATATTCTGATAGATCTTTTATAACAATTGACCTTTAATGGGATAAAATCTTCTAGATCTATGTATACTTGAAAGTTTCAAATCAAAACAA
The DNA here is from genome assembly GCA_002914805.1 of Parasponia andersonii. NCBI lineage: Eukaryota > Viridiplantae > Streptophyta > Magnoliopsida > Rosales > Cannabaceae > Trema > Trema andersonii. The sequence continues at coordinate 389,067 of JXTB01000344.1, read as the reverse complement.
AAATCATATTGATATAAAATCAGATAGGACAACTCTATAATATAGACTATATTAGGGTGAGCAGGCTTAAACCCTCACTCAAAAATTGGAAAAAAAAAGTGTATATACCTATATAGTCTATAAATAATGTAATATATAACGTTTACAAACTTTTACATTTATTTATAGGATAAATTGTAAAAAAATTCCCTTAAGTTTGATATTTCTGCAATTTAAATATTATGATTTAGTTTCTGCAAAAAAAAAATACCCTTATATTTTGAAATTTAAAAAATTTGTATCGTTTGCCCTATTTTTACAAATTTATTTTCTAAAAAACTTTGAACCCAGACTCAGTAAATATTATTCTTGTTTTCTAACAATTAAAACAGTTATAAAAAATCATTTAGAAAAACATAAATTGATAATATGGACGCAGGGTAGAAATTTTTTAAATTTTGAAATGCGAGAGTATTTTTTTCACAAAAAACAAAAAGTAGGGTTTAAATTACGAAAAGGCCAAATTTCAAGATATTATTTTGTAGTTAACTCTTATTGATATAACATTATATTTGTGGTTGTCAATCCACTAGGTATTTTTTTTTATCTATCTATAAATATTTTTTTAGTCATTATATCATCATATAATGGTGATCCAACGGTTATAATGACGTACATAAAAAGACGTATATCATTAATGATATTTCTCTCTCTTACTTTTTAATATAAAAAAATATAAATAATAAATTTTAATTAACTAAAACAATACCTATGTATAGGTTTTAAAAAAAATACCTACTAGATTGGTGTCCTACATTTATATATACGAGATTAAAAGTATAACATAATATTTACATTTATATATGTCTATACTATATATATATATATATATATTTGTTACTTAATATTTAATTCCTACTAAAAATTTGTTAGTCCTAAAAATGCCCAATTAATTTCCACATTTCCATTCAGATTCTTTTGTCTTTTTTGAAAAAATAAGTTGATTTTTTTTCTTTTCAATAAATGAGGTTAAATTTTGTTAAGCGAAATAGTAAAAGACAAAAAAGAACGAAATTTATATCTGCCACCAAACGTCAAGGCTCAAGATCAATCCTATTTAATAAAAGTAACACTTAAACTTTTTCCATTTTTCTCGTCTACTAAACACGCTTAACTTTCTATCTCTAGTATCAATTGCTACTGATACTGTGAACATGGGATCACTTTTTTCTATTATTTTTGTTAAGAATAGGCTATACAATCTAGGGTTGGCAATTTTCTACACAACACGATACTACTCGAAAACAACACGAAATAAATGGGTTTGGGTGACCCATTTAATTTTCGTATCAATTTCGGGTTAATACGTGTAACACGTATAATAAACCGGTGAGTTTCGGGTCAACCCGCTTAACCCAAAAATGACTCGTATAACCCGTTTAATTAAACGTGTCGTTTTCGTGTCATGTCAACACGACACTAATACGACACATTTATTAATATTTTAATATATTAAACATGATTTTGATTAATTCTAAGTATATTTATAGGAGTAAAATTAAATTAAGTAATGCATAATCGTGTTAAATTAGAATAATCGTGTCAATTTTAAATAATCGTATCAAACGGGTCATAATATGACACATGACATGTTTATTAAACGGGTTACACGTGTCGTGTCGTGTTACATGTGTATTAATTGTGTCGTATTCGGGTTTAAATTTTTGATACATTTATTAATCGTATCGTATTCAGATTAGGTGTTATCGTGTCGTGTCGTAATCGTGTCGACCCGAACACGATATAATAACACGAATTGCCAGCCCTAATACAATCAAATGAGTTCTCAGTGGATTAAGTACAACTTATTTGTGTATATTGATAAAAAATATTTTCAATAACTTTGATAATGAAATTATTATACAATCAAATGAGTGCTCAGTGGATTAAGTACAATTTATTTGTGTATATTGAAAAAGACATTTTCAATAACCTTGATAATAAAATTATTGTATAAATATTTTCAATGCATGAAAATTCGTTGCGTATAACTACAGAATTCATTAGTAGTTTTTTTTTTTATTTGTTGTTAGAGTTTAAGTCCCCAATAACGCTAAACTCTGAACTCCATTATTGTCCATAGAGAATGATTATTAAAATAGGAAAATAAAATTAAAAAAGAAAAAGAAACAAAAATTCGTAGAGGAGAGATCCTAAGGATCTCTAGGGAGGTGAGAGAGGCAGAGATAAATTCTCTAGAAATAAATTAATTCAATAATTTATAAGATTTTTTAATTTAAGAAAAGTATTGCACTCTTAAATTAAACTTCTAATTGTGTGGAGTTTTAAGCGATATAGTTCTGATATTTAAGTGACTACACTATAAAAGAGAAAACTAAAATTTGATTAAAAATTTGATGATTACAACTCTTGCCAATAAAGGCTATTTATACAGATATATGATTAATCTAGACCATCCAATAAAATAATTCTAAGAAACTTACAATCATACACTTAGTACTTACCAACTAAATACATTTCAAATAAACAAATTATTCATTTAACACACTTCAAATAAAAAAATTGTTCACCTTACATACTTTAAATAAACAAATCTACAATACTTAACGCACAAAAGTATTCTACCAACTAATGGAATCTTTCTTAGCTTGGGTTTTGGAATTTTGAACTTTAGCTTTGGATCATAGTTATTTGGGCCATGGGTTATGGGCTGCTACATCAATTCTCCCCCTCTTGAAAAAAAAAAAAACTCGTCTTCGAGTTACTCAAGATATGACTTCTGATCCATAGTGCTCATATAGATCTTGAATATTAAAGGTCTTAGAAATTGTGTAACTATCTGGTAGATCAATAATATATGTATTATCATTAATCTTTTGAGGGATGCGAGAGGGGCCAATTTTCTTCTGCTTGAGTTTATTATATTCCCCTAATAGAAGTCTTTCTTTACACAAGTGAAGCATTACAACATTGTCCTCTTTGAATGACTTGAATTTTCTATGCTTGTCAGCATTAGCCTTGTATTTTGCAATGGACTCTTCTAATTTTTTTTTTGACTTCTTTATGGATATAGATCACCTTATTAATCAAATAATCGGTAATAATACTCATCCTTAGAAGTTTTGGTAAAGGTACCAAGTTGAGACTATGCAACGGAGGACGAATATAAATAATTTCAAATGGAGATTTACCGCTGGAACGATTTGGCATGTTGTTGTAGGCAAACTCAGCTTGCGGTAAGACATTCTCCCATTGTCTAAGGTTTTCTTTAATCAAGCACCGTTAAATGTGCCCAATGTGCGATTGATGACTTCATTTTGTCCATCTATTTGAGGATGACATGTACTACGAAATTGTAAAGTGGTATCAAGTCTCTTCCACAAAGTGTGCTAAAAATGACTGAGGAATTTATTATTATGATCAGAGATTATTGTCTTTGGTAACCTATACAGACGAACAATCTCTTGAAAGAACAATTGAGTAATATAGGTAACATCTAAATTTTTCTTGTAGAGAATAAAATGAGTCATCTTTGAAAAATGATCTATCACAACAAAGATAGAATCTGAATCTTTTTGTGTTCACGATAGTCTCAAAATGAAATTCATGGATAAATTTTTCCAAGGAGCATCAGGAATAGGAAGTGGCATGTACAACCTAGTATTTTAAGCTTGTCCCTTTACATTATAGCATATATAGCAACACTTGACAAATTTCTTGACATCATGCTTAAGAAGTGGCCAAAAGTATCAAGCTTTCACTAATGAAATAGTTTTGTCTCGCCCTATATGTCCTCCTAACCCTGCGTATAATTCCTGAATAATGTATTCCCTAAGAGATCCTCGTGGAATACATAAACGGTTTTCAAAAAATAGAAAACCATAATGTATTTGATGTTTATTTGCAACTCCACTAATATATTTGTGCTATTATTCTTTGAAATATTCATCATCTACATATAAATCTTTCAAATAATCAAAACCGATTATTTCATTTTGGACAATAGTCAGTAACATAACTCGGCAACTCAATGCATCAACAACTTTATTTAATTATCCTAACTTATACTTGAGAGAGAATGTAAACTTTTGGATGTAGGCAATCCATCGAGCATGCATCTGATTTGGTTTGGAAGAGTTGTTAAGATACTTAAGAGCTTGATGATCTATATTGAGAATGAATTCTTTTTGTACTATATATGGTTTCCATTATTGTAATATGCGAACAACCACATATAATTCTTGTTCGTACGTTGACCACTTCTTTCTGGCTTCATTGAGCTTTTCACTAAAGAAAGCTATCGGCTTCATGTCTTGGGATAAAATAGCTCTAACTCCTACGTTAGAAGTATCACAGTTGACTTCGAAAATTCTGTCAAAGTCAGGAAGTGCAAGGACCATTGCATTTGTAAGTTTTTCCTTCAAGACAACAAAATTTTGTTCTACTTCTTTTGTCCAAAGGAATAGCTTATGCTTTAAACAGTCAGTGAGTGGTACAGGTGAAATACTAAAGTTTCTCACAAATCATCTGTCAAACATTACGAGCTATGAAAACTCTGAACTTCTATAATGGTTACCAGTGTTTGCCACTATTGAATAGCCTTTACCTTATCTTGATCAAATTTGATTCCGCCAGAACTTATAACAAAGCCCAAAAGACTAAGTTTTCAGTCATAAAACTGCATTTCTTCAGGTTGACATACAACTGACTCTCATGAAGTGCATTAAAAACTTCGGTCAAGTATTGTAGATGTTCTTCTTTATTCTGACTATAGACCAAAATATCATCAAAATAAACGACGACAAATCTTCTAATGAAAGGTTGGAATACCTAATTCATTAACTTCATAAAAGTACTCAGGACATTGGATAGAATAAATGATATAATTAACCACTTGTACAATCCTTTATATGTTTTGAATGCAGTCTTCCATTCATCTCCAAGACGAATATGAATTTGATGGTCCACTCCGCAAATCAATCTTGGAAAAAAGTTTTGATCCTCTCAATCTATCAAGCATGTCATCCAATCTTGGGATAGGACATCGATATCATACCGTAATCTTGTTGATGGCCCGACTATCAATACACATCCTCCAACTTCCGTCCTTCTTCGGTGTTAGGAGTGCTGGTACAATCACAGGGCTCATACTTTTTCTAATCATCCCTTTCTTAAGGAGGTCTTGGACTTGTGTTTGCAAGATCTCATACTTCTTAGGACTCATGCGGTAGTGTGGCAGACTCATTAAACTTACTATGGGAATAAGATCAACCTGTTGTTGAATATTTCGTAAGGGTGGCATGCCAGCTAGTAACTCTTCAGAAATGATGTCTTCAAATTCAGATAGTAAAGTTCGAATTTATGCAGGAATATCAGTAGGAGTATATACCTTTTTAGGTATAAAAAAAAAGTTGGTCCTGGTGGAAGTTGTTTGATTATTTTACAGCCTCATAGGAGCCAAAGTAATCTTTATATTATCTTGTGGAAGTTGCATGTGTTAGTTTTTCCATTATATGTGGTATTTAAATCGAAGTGCCACAGTCAACTAAGTAACATAGAACAAGCATCCATATCAACAACATCACATAATACCTCATCTTCGTATTTACTGATAGAGAAATGAACTCGGCATTGTTCTGTCACATTTGTTTTACCGATATCCTTGATCCAACCAATGCGATACGGGGCAGTATCTGGTTGGGTTGGTAGTTGTAATTTATCCATCATAGTCTTAGATACTATATTCTTGCTACTCCTACTATCAATGATAAGATTATACACTCGTTGTTCAATGGTATAGCGAGTCTTAAAGATATTGTGTTGTTGCATGCCTTCTTCCTTTTTTGGTGTATATATCAATTGTCTTATCACCAAGGCAATACCTTCATCTCCATAAATGACTTCCTCAAGTTCAGCTTCATCTTCGTACTCCTCATTCTCGAAATATATCTCATCCCCTTCGATATCGTCATCATGTATGGTTAGATTGACGGGTCTGTTCTGACGATATTGATTCAAATAGTGACCTTGTCCAGAATGATAACATTTATTATCTCTCGGGATTGCATGAGGGTTGTTATTATTATTATTGTTTATCTCCCTTTGCAGTCGGGCAGTTAGTTAGTTGTGAAAAGGAGGTGGTCTTAGTGCTTCATCGTGTGGTCTTGCTATGGCATTTCATTTGCCCAAATTAGATTTTTGTGATGGTGTAGAAAATTATGCAGTTGTTGGATTGCAATTTGTCCTTTATTGAGTTGAGTTTCAATTTTCAAAGCAAGTTGAATTGCGCTAGACAAAATATTATGAGATTGTTTGAATACATCGTCTTGTATGTTTGTACAAAGTCCATCAATGAGTCTTGAAATCTTTTGACTTTCATATTCAGGAGTGTCCACTCAGGCAATTAGTCTGTGAAACTCGGTTATATATTTTTGTACTATCTGGTATGCTTATCGGCAATATTGATACCGACTGAAGAGTGCTTGTTTGTAATTTAGAAGTAGGAAGTGCTTAATCATCAATTGTTTCATTCGACGCTAAGTGCGAACTTTGTTTCTCTCTTGCCAAATACGTGTCGCTTGTAATTGATCCCACTAAGCTAGTGCGCCTCCTTTGAGTCGATAAGCTACCAATTTGATTTTCATGTGTTCTTGTGTACCCTAATAATCAAAGAATTTCTCTACTTTAGCTAGCCAATCAAGATATTCTTCAATCACGAATAAACTATTAAATTGCAGAATCTCGATCTTCATGCGATAGTCATTTTATTAAGGTCTTTGGTTATTTTCAGGCATAGCTGGTCCTTCATCGTCTTCATTAGAATCTTCATCTTAGAAAAGTTGATTTCGATGTCGCCTAAAATTTCCAAGAGGATCAACTTCGTCACGTCTCCATCGCTCATAATTGTTCTTTCGTCCTCCAAAAAAGTGTTGAGTCAAATTTGTAAACATTGTCTCTAGATTTTGCAATTTTCTATCAAGTGCATCTACTGACTCTTTTATTGTGAACTCTTCTACAACGGAATTTTATTGGCTAGACTCTCCGTCAGACATCTTCTATTAGAAAGATATTTTTTTTCTTTTTTTTTTACTTTTTTTTTTAAAATTTTTAAATTTTTTTTTTTACCTTTTTTTCTTTTTTTACTTTTATAGGGAAGAAAATAGAACCCTTAAAGCTCTAAACTGTAAGGAAAAAAAATAAAACTTCCAAAAAATATATATGTTACTTTGCTAAAGGAAGGAAGTAAGCAAGTTCTCCAGGGAGGAAATCTTGACATACATCTCTTTTTTCTTTTTCTTTTTTTGGATACAAAAATAGTGTATGGAAGGGTTTTATGTGTGTATGTGGTAGGTAATGATTATAGGAAGGTGATGGTAAGATTAGATAACGAAGGTGGTGTTGAAATAAGGATTTTTTTTCGTATAGAAATAGTGTAAGGTACAGTAACAGAAAAGCTCCATTTGACACAGAGGTAGGCTTTGGTACTAATTGACGCAATGAATTACTAGATTTTGCTCTAATTTACGTTTTCATAATGAGAAGAGAAATAAGCAAAACTCTCAAAGAGAATTTAGAAGTGAAAACTAAGATTTGATTGAAAATTAGATGATTACAACTTTTGCTAATGAAGCCTATGTATACAAGTGTAGGATTAATTTAGATTATTAATAAAATAATTTTAAGAAATTTACAACCCCGTACATCGAGCACTTACTAACTAAATGTACTTCAAATAGACAAATTATTCATTTAATATACTTTAAATAAATAAATTATTCACATAACACACTTCAAATAAACAAATCTATAATACCTAACACACAAAAAAATATTTTACCAATTAATTGAACGTTCCTTAACTTGGGTTTTAGAATTTTAGATTTTGGCTTTAGATTATAACTATTTGGGCTATGGGTCATGGGCTGCTGCAATCACAAGTGGTCTATCCATCGAATCATGCATGCATGGTACAAGAAATAGTGATTTTCCCTTTTGTTTTTTAGCGAGGTGTGTTGAGAAATCAACATCAGTCAACCTCTTAAGTTGTGGCTTCTTTTTCCTATCCTTTTTATTATTATTATTATTATTATTATTATTATTATTATTATTATTGTTTCTGTGCTTATCCATCATTCATCTGTATATAGTTATAGAGATGCTCTTGTCTCTAAGATAAGATGTTCTGATAGATCCTGGGCCATTAGCTATTCTGGCCACCTGGCCCATATATATCTCCACCAGAGATTACTTCACTAGTTCAATTATGACCACAATTTAATATATTCTCTGTCTAATTTACTCTATCCGACTGATTTAATTTGACCACTAATTTCTAGTGGTTGCATTTGGGAGACCTAACTTCTTTTATTTATTTATTTTGGCTGTGAATACATTATTCATATGCATACAGATTGATCCATAAGTCTCCCTTATTTATTTATGTTATTTATTTACCTTCTTTCGGTTTGATTTGCTCGGTGACTTACTTGTAGTTGTAGATTGTACATATTTCTAAAATATGAAGTGAGGTAATGAAAACTAGGCAGAAGTTTTTTCTGAAAAATAAAAATAAGTGAAGTGAGGTGATTCGAGCTAGGCAATTGTTCTTCTTCTTTTTTTTTTTCCTGACATAAAATTTGTTTCTAAATTTATTTCGCGTTATGTACATAGTAATCTATTATGTTAAACCAAAATAATTTTTTCCTGACATAAAATTTGTTTCTAAATTTATTTCGCGTTATGTACATAGTAATCTATTATGTTAAACCAAAATAATAGAATTGAGGTCAAACCTCAAAGTGCTCCAAAGGAGGGAAAAAAACATCATTTCCTTCGTATATAGTCTGTAGTCCTTTGAAAACAAATGATCTACAAATCAAAGAGAAATTAACCCGGGCAGTATTAATTAAGCACAATATGATTTTTAGTAGTCTTTTTTAAATTGATATTTTTAGTAGTATCACAAATTATGTAATAAGAGGTCACCTAGTTTGTAACCATAAAATTATAATTTTTATAAAACTAATTAAAAGTAACAAATTGCGTGACCATTTATCACATAATGTCACAAAATACTAAAATACTATTATAAAAATTATTTTTTCAAAACAATCCTAAAAATGTTATTTTAGTCCAAATTACTATTATTTATGTCACTTTTCCGAAATCGTTGAATACAACTGTTAACTTTTAAATTCCATCAACTCATTAAAAGTAGGCCCATTAACATTTCGATTTTCGAAGGACTTCTTACAAAATTCCAAGCCAAAATACGAAAATTGAAAAATCCCGGATTCATTTAGAAAACTAACAGAAGTTGTTTAGAAAAAACACTTTTAATAAAAATTTAGAAAAATATCACTTTTCCTTCAAAATTGGTATTTTTAAATGGTATTCGAGGTAAATATTTGGGTTACTTAGGGAAACCCTAATTTAATTACTTGAAATAATCGGTCAAGTTAGGTAATTTTATTGGTTGCTTCAAGTATCTCGCCAATTAATTAAGAATGATATTTTTCTAAATACTTGTAACAATGACTTTTTAAATAAAATGATATTTTTTTAAATACTTTTAACAATGACTTTTTTTAATTAAAATCCGGAACTTTTCAAACAATTTCAAATTTTGGGATCTTTCAAATGTTAAAAAAATTACCCTAAAAAATGTAATTCCCTCATTTCCCAATCATTTGGTAATCATGGGCCCACTTGTATATTGTGGGGACTGGGTATTGAATGAGACAGACTCGGGCCGATAATTTAGAGAGGAACCACTACGAGTCTTAAGGCCCATATAATAATTTGAGGACATTTTTAAGAGTATTTATGAGAAATGGCCTTTTTTCAGCAAGTTAAAAATGACCATTTTTTACACTTATATTAAATGACTATTTTATAATTTTAGTTTGATAATGGCCTTTTTTTAGTTGAATTAATTTTTTTAAATTAAATCTATCTTTGAAAAAATCAATTAATTTTAAAAAAATAAATTAATATATTTTGATATACTAAATAAGAAAAATGGTCATTTTTTAAAAATAATTTTCAAAATTTGGTTAGTTTTTAATAGTTTTTAAAAAACTACTATTTTGCAAACTATGATCCAAAATAGATCATTTGGCTCAAAAACCCCATTGTTTTGTAATGCCTTTTTAAGAAATAGTAACTATTATTTTTTTTTTAGTGTGTTAAATACTAGTCACAATTATTATGAGTCACAGACAATCATTTTATATGATAGATCATTTTTATTAGGATTGGTAATCACTTTCACTATGATTATCGATGATGATTATTATGACTAATTCTAAAAAAATAATATTGTGAACCGATAACTTTATAACAATTGAGTTTTTTATAGTCTTTTATTTGTTAAATTTGTGTGTCACTAAGAGTTTTATTTTATTTTTAATTTAATTTAAGTAGTTAAAATTAATTTTACCGAATTTTAGTTTATTTTAAATTTAATTTTAGTGTATTAATTTATTTATCTTATTATTTTTGAATTTTAGTGTTTAGATTTAATTTAGTTATTTTTTTAAAAAATTCTGATTTAGTTTTAATTTTATTTTGATTTAGTTTTAAAAAGAGAGAGAAAAAAATTAGAAAAAGGAAGCAACAACAGCGCGCGTGCGTAAGTGGCGGTGTACACACGCGGGAGAGCGCATGTACACACGCGGAAGAGCTAGCCAGTGGGAGGCAGGAGATAGGTGGGCCCGTGTGCATTAGCTGGTGGAGCTGGTGTAGATGCTTTCAAGTGAGGCGCGAGACTCATACACCTGGTTCTAATCCAATCAACCAAGCCACGTCATCTGAAGTAATTCTCTTTTTTCATCAGCCAATAAACGCCCATTCTTCTGTAGAGTTCACATAGTTTCGCCACACTGGATCAATTTGCCCAGCTTAGATCATGTACAAAAACCAAAAAAAAAAGGAAAGAAAAGAGCAAAGAAGAGAAAAATCTAACTAATGAGATTTCACCTTGGAAAACATGGAGACGTGGAGTGCGGAGATTGGGAGGATACTCCAAAATCAGCTATAAAGTGAGAAACTAAAAACACACCAATTTTTGAGAGAAAAATTCCACTTTTTCTAGAGTGTGTGTGAGATGAATTCGAAGTAAAGCTATGTTTTATATAGGCTCGAGAGGAGAGAATTTTAATTATTTAGTTTTTCTATCTTTTTCGAGAGTGTGTGTGAGATGAATTCGAAGTAAAACTATATTTTATATAGGCTCGAGAGGATTTTAATTATTTAGTTTTTCTATATTTTAACTTTGATTCATTTAGAGTGCTTCAATATTTATATATTTTTTAATTATATTCATTAATATTTTTAATTTCAATTGAAAATGTTATTTTTTAGTTTCTTATATAAATTTAGTCACATTTTTTTTTTATGTGATTTAAGCTAAATTATCATCTTTTGTTGTAGTATTGTCAGACTGATATATTGTCGATTTAGGATAACTTGTAAGATAAATTATTTTGGTTTTAATTGGCAGAACCTTTTATATCAAATACTTTTGGTTAATATTTATTATCAAATGCTATATTTTCTGATTATGCATTTGGATTGAGAAGCATATACTTAAGTAATAAATAAGAATCAAAGTTGGTAATAGTAAAACGAATAATTAAGTGAATCTTGAAGCCTTATTTTTCCCATATTAGATTTTTCATTTATTTTTTAGTGATTATTTTAACTTTATGCTTATTTATTTATTTATTTATTTATTTTCAATTTTTTTTAGTTTTTATTACCTTTTATTGTTGATTTAACTTATCTGTGAGATCGATACCTTAATCTATATTGTGATAACTGTGCATATTTTGAGTGTAGACATGAACCATAGAATAGTTAAGTAACCAAAAATCACTTTCTAAAATACATAAATCGAAGTTAATAACAGTTTTTTATCCTTTCTTAACTACCACTTTCTGCAGCAAAACTTCTATGTTGTAATTACCTTGGATGGAGACAACTCAAAAATAACAAATATTTTTACAAAGGGAAACTCTAAAAAATAACAAATATTTTTACAAAGGAAAACTGGTATATGTTAGAGCAAAAATGAAGGGCTGTTAGAAATAATTAGTTGAGTTTAACAAGTGGTACTGGTGTAAATTTTTCTCATACAATGTTACTTTAGGCTCAAAGTACTTTGCCCATGTCCAAGTCAACAATTTTGAGCGTCCCAAGGTATCGGGTATTTAGCGAATTTGTGCCCAACTACCATTTTACACAGAGGAATGTAGGATGAGAGACACTTTACGTGGTCGGTATTAGTTTTATAGGAAACAGCTATCTATGAATTATGAAAGCATCCCTTTTATTTACATGCACGGAAGTGGAGGAAAATAAAATTAGGACGGTTTTGAGACTGATATCCCTTTTGAGAAATTTACCCTCAGTATCTTTTTTGTGTTTTATATTTCATAACTACACCTTTTTTTTTTTTTTTTAAATTTTGAAAACATCCTTTGGTAGGTATACATATCATTTATAAAATACGTGTGATACACAATTACAATATAAGTATGGTATCCATATTGAAATGTATACCAATTTATAAGTATAATTTTTTTATTCATAAAATGTGTATTGTTATATATATTTCATGTATAATATACTTGTAGTACACATTTCTCCAAAAATAGGTATAAAACGGGCTTTGGTAAAATAAAAATAAAAATAAATATTTACAAAAATATACATAAAGAAATGGATAAATTCCTGATTTTTTTTTTCAATTACATATCATAATTTTTTATAAGAGTGTCGTAACAATAATAATGATGACGATATCAACGACGACGACATGGTAATTGTTATTATAACTAACACGTAATAATAATTACTAATTCTAAACATAGTTTTTTGAAAAGACAATTTCTTTCCCATCCATTTCTACTACACGGTGGGCTCTACCTCATTTAGCTAAAGCCACAAACCAAATTTTATCTCAAAAATGCCCAAAAACTTACAGGTTGTTTTATAAATAATAGTTCTAAAATTAACCTTTGTCATATCAACTAGCAGTTAAATAAAGGAGCTTAACACGTGGCAGATACTAATGCCTTCGTAATGATAAAAATAACTCTTTCATAAATATTATGATAACTAATTTTTATTATCATGTCACACATCTGAAATTATTTAGATATTTCATTATTTAACAAATCTAAAATACATTCTTCTCTAACACACACCAAATTACTTATGTCGACACTGCCGCCTGTAACATCTCGCCAGCAAAACCGATCCTAATTTCGGTCAAGCTCCTTTCTTCCTTCATTTCTTATTGTGGTCAAAATATTTCGACCATGGTCAAAAATTAGGTCGAAATATTTTGACCACAATAAGAAATGGTCATTTTGTCACACTTTGTCACACTTTTTTTTAACCATGGTCCATAGTTTTCGACTTTGGTTGAGATGCAAGATAATTTCATAATTTTAAATTTTTCATGAAATAAAAATACGGTAAAAAATTATGACTAGTGATCAGATCTCAGCCATGCCTTCTTTTGTCACCCTCTATTTTTTATCATAGTCGATAGTTTTTGACTTTGGCTGAGATGCAAGAAAATTTTAGAATTTTGATTTTTTTTATTAAATAAAAGTCCTAGATTTATAAATAATTTATATTTTGTCCCAAGTTTTATCGTATGTTTTAAATGATTGTCAAAATTAATAATGTCTCTTAAATAAATATATTAGAAATATAGTAGTGTTTACCGATAAGTACCCCTATTATTATTTTAAACTCCAACCAATTAGTCAATATAACTTAGCCTATGATTGGACAAAAGTCAAGCATTTAATAGTCTAATCTCAACCTTTTAGTAACAAAACCACCGCAAATAGTTGAAAAAACTCAACTAACTAGTAGAAAAACGTCAACCAATTAGAGATGTCAATGTGGGATGGACTTTATGGACTACCCCATATTTCGAGGGAAAAGCACGATACTTGCCCAGCCTAACCTATATTAATGCAAACTTAGGCCAGCTCAGTACGTATAGTAGAGATTGGGTTGAGCCTCAGCAATAAGCACATTAGCCTGATTCACATTTCTACAAGCCTATATTAAGCTCGCATTTAGCCATTTTATATATACTTTTAAATATATATCTTAGTTAAAAATTAAAAAAAATTAATTGAATATTTTCATTTATATACTTTTAATGTTACTTATTTACTTATTTTTTATTTATTTTTAGGCCCATATTTGGTTTGCATAGGCACAACACACTTAGGCTTATATAAAATGTAGGTTCGGCCTATGACCTGTGCCAAGCTTCCTAATAAGAATAGGTGTCAGCCTGGCCTGACCTATATTTTATGCAGGTCAGGCTTAAGTACGGTATAAAGCCTATATGGGCTTACGAAAAGTAGGCCAACCCTGTCCATTTTACATCTCTACAACCAGTTTTAATATGGATAAATTTGGAATTGTACAATAAAAACTATTATTAAAAAAAGGACGTATATGTTGCTACCCCTCTATCTATTATCTACACATTTTTTTAGTGATTCTTTTTATTACAAGAATGACCCTAAATAAAATTACTTTTTACTATATGTTGCTTTTGAAAAAGTCTTTTTACACACACCTCTAAACAAAGTTTTAAAAAAAAACAAATTGCACATTCCTTTCATTATTACATTATAGGAATATGATATTTGTATGCTGTTAACAAGATATGAGTAATTTTTTTTCACCATGCTTTTTGCACCATAGTTGGCTATTGATTTACTCATCTACCATGATTATCAACCTATAATCAAATTAAAATTTTTTTATTTTTGAATTCACTCACTTTTAGAATTATATAATATAACTATTATTCTTGATGTTTTAATGGAGATTTTTGTTTTTGCTCCATGGATGGGTGCTCTAATTTAGACCATTATATTTTAATCTAATGGTTGGAATAATATTGATATATTTACTAAAAAAATTATTATAATTAATACATATATAAATATAGAAAATTAATAAAAACAAAAAAGATGGGTAACCTGATGAGTTGGTCAAATTTTTTTTAATTGTTTTTAAAAGAAAATGAAACTAGTGAAAAATATTTAATAATCCTAAATCACTCTCAACTATCTTATTCATTGATGTACAAATTTCAAGTTGATCACGCATAATTTTTTTAAAACAAATTTTCTTTCAATGTAGTTGCTTTATTCATAGACTTTTTATTTATTTAAGAAACAACTTATTCATAATATAAAAATTATGCTACCTTAGATTTACCTTTCATAGAGTAAAAAAGAAATTTTATGAAATATTGAAGATACTGTAGTACATATAGTTTTAAATTAAAAGTAATTAAAAAAATTAAACTTTAAATTAAATTTTCAAAAAGGAAAGATATAAAAAAAAATGAATTGGAAATTAATTTATTGAATGAGATGACTTGTTATTGTAGAATTATTTCCAAATTAGTAAAATTTACTCATCCATGGAGCAAAAACAAAAATACCCCTTGAAAACCCATCTGTTATTCTTTATTATATATATACATACACATATATAGAGTAATGTTATGAAGCACCAGTGCATTATATGATGTATCAAACTGTTACTGGGTTATTTTAATTAATAAACTGGTTCCTACATAGACTCTACTTGAAGTATAACTATAATCACTTAGTAACACACTGACAAGTTATGTAGTATTGAGTGTCATATAGTTGTCCCATAGCATTATCTGTATAACAATATCTAATATAGAGTTTTTTAGGTGAAGAACTATGTGTGAGTTCAAAAACCATATATAAAAGAGGAGGATCATGAAAGAGTGGATAGGTCCCATTGAAGATGTTGCCAAAGGAGATGCAACAAATAAAAGTAGTGGTGGATGGTGTTGGGTTTCCTATTATGGGTTACACGTGTATATCTATATAGGCTAAGGGTTGTCTAATTAAGTAGAGTCATTAAGTGATCTAATTATGGACTTAAGAAATTACTAATTAAGTATGGTCTGTGTAATATATGGTTACTCAATACTGGACCAATAAGAATTAATGTGGTATCTGTTGGTTGTCAGTATATAAAGACATAACTATTAGGGTTTTGGTCTCCAAACTAAATAGAACATACGCTCTTGTCATCTACCTCTATCAATAGAGTATTCTAGCTATAAAAGATCTTCTTCCCTTAGGCTCTAATTAATTAATCACTTCCGCTTATGTGATCTCATCCTTTGTTGTCAAATACAATAGATCCAGATTAGTCACGAGTTTTCTCTCAACTAATTTTTTCTTGACAATTTGGAATGATAGATTCTAGGATTATATTTGGTCTAACAATCCATTATATATATCCAACAAGTGGTACTAGAATAGAAAATTATGTTAAATTGCTTAGTATAATTATGCATATCTCTATTTTATGATATCTTTACTTATTTGGATTTTTTGGGTTTAGATATAATATGTATGATTGATAAATTTTTCATGATTTTATTGAGATATTAAGTGTTTGAGGGTTGAATTCTGAATTTTGGGTCATAAAGTTTGCAAATAAGGGCAAAAAATTGCATTAGATTTGAGTTACCTGATTTTAAAATCTGGTAATTAACATTAAGGCCGAAACTTAGTGCTGTAGTACCACTAATATAGCACTGCAATGCCACGACAAAGACCAGGTGACGCAGTAGTGCCACACTAGTGGCACTCAGTGCCATCATACAATCGTGATGGCGCCACAGCACCATCATCTGGGAATGAGAGAAATTTCTAGATCAAATTTTGATCTAATTAAGGCACATGATCTTAGTTTTGGGTAAAATTGAGACGTTTTCGATTCAATTTAAGGAGTTCTAACCTGAAACTTACCAGATTAGTTTTATTTGCTCAAACGAGCTTCAATATGACCCATACTTTATTTGGCTTTAAGAGTTGATAAAAGTACTTAAAACTTAGTCGGTCATCCATTAATATTTGTGTACTGAAATTTTCAGTTTAATATTTTGGGCACTTTGGTTATTATTTTCTCTGCACTATTTGTTTAAATAATTTGAAATAGATGAGTTGAAATAATATGTTGCCAAATAACCTCTATTGCGTAAATTTATTTATTTTGAAATATTTGAATATTTGTGTGTTTATTGTTCATGCAAATAATTACCGGCTTAAAGGAATATGATTATTTGACCGAATAAAGAACACACCTGCAGTAGGAGATATGTGACGGTTATTAAACTTCTATGTGGACAACAAATCAGCCCAAAAGAAGATTTACTATCTGACAAGATTTATTGTCAATATTTGATTATTGCACTGAAGAGAACCACTTACAAGTTAATAAATCGGCCCAAAAGAAGACTTATTAATATTGTTCTAGGTATCTTGCGATGGGAGCCCACTTTATATATTTATGTCATGCTAGTATATTTTATTTTTGTATGCTTACTTTATGACATGTTATTAATGTCAGTTGTTATTTTTTATTTTTTGTTCTCTGTTCAGTTTATACTTCAAACATATCTACTAATTTGAATTCAATTCCTATACTTAACGACACAAACTTCAAGAAATAGAAATAGCACGTTATGATTGTGCTCAGTTGTATGGGTTTGGACTTTGTACTCAGGAAAGGATAACCTGCTGCTCTTACATATGAAAGTTTTGCTATAACTGTTAAGAATTTTGAGCAGTGAAAATATTCTAATCATATGAGTCTTATGATCATGAAATATTCTATACCTGATACCATTAGGGGCGCTGTTCTAGAGGTTGATAATGCTAAACTACTCCTTGACATAATTGCATAATGTTTCCAAAGGAATGAAAAAGCAAAAATAAGTACCATGCTGAGCAATTTGCTTGCTACGCGTTATAAAAGTAAAGGGAACATCAGGGAGTACATCATTAAAATATCCAATATGGTTTCAAAACTAAAGGCACTTAAGTTAGAGCTGTTGAATGACTTACTCGTGCAATTAGTTCTACTATCTCTTTCACCACAATTTAGTCAATTTAAAGTGAGTTATAACACTCAAAAAGAAAAATGGACTCTTGATGAACTCATATCTCAGTGTGTGCAAAAAAATGATAGATTGAAGTGAGATAAGACAGAGAGTGCTCAGTTGGCAACAACCTCTCAAAATAAGAAAAGGAAAAGAACTAAAGATAAGGGAGTTGCATCTGGGACTTTACAATATAAAGTGCAAAAGAAATAAGATGAGGAATTAGCTTGAATCTTCTGCAAGAAGGCAGGACATGTGAAGAAATAATGTTCCAAAAACACCACCTAGCATGTCAAGAAGAGTAGACTTCTCAATTTTGTTTGTTCTAAGGTTAATTTTGCTTCTATACCCAAGCATACTTGATACGTGAATACCAATGCCACTACTCACATAAGTGTGTCTATGTAGGGTTATTTGAGGAGCCGTCTGCTAAGTGATACTGAAAGATACATCAATATGGGCAACGACAACATAACTACAGAAGAGATAATAGGTCTATTTACATTGCAATTAGGTTCCGGTTTATTTTTGGATTTAGATGAGACATTCGTTGTATCGTCATTTTGACGGAACTTAATTTCCATTTCAGTTTTGTACAAATCTGGTTATTTTTGTTTATTTAGAAATAATAAATTTAGTCTTTTTTAAAATTCCAATATTATTATGACTAGTAATTTGATTGATAACATGTATAAAATCAACACTATTATCTTTTCATGTCAAGAAACATGGTACAAAACGTAAAACTATTGAGAATTCCTCTATGTTATGGCACAAGCAATTAGGACATATCTCTAAACAGAGAATACAACGTCTGGTGTCAGATGGAATTCTTGACCCACTTGGCCACATAGACTTCACAATTTGTGTTGAGTGTATTAAGAGTAAACAAACAAATGTACGTAAATTAGGTGCCAATAGGAGTTATGGTATCTTAGAACTAATACATACTGATATCTACGGTCCATTCCCTATGGCTTCAAGGAATGACCAACAATATTTCATAGATAATTACTCTCGCTCTGGGTACCTATATTTAATTTATAAGAAGTTTCAATCCCTAGACATATTCAAAGCTTTCAAAGCCAAAGTTAAAAATCAACTCAACAAGAAAATTAAATCCGTCAAATCTGATTATGGTTCTGAATATTACGGTAGATATGATGGATCCGATGAACAACATTTAGGACCCTTTGCCTAGCACCTAGAAGAATATAGAATCATCTCACAATACACAATGCCAGGAAAACCTAGTATGAATGGTGTTACTGAGTGACAAAACTGAACACTTAAGGATATGGTGAGAGGAGCATGATAAGTCATTCTTCCTTACCTGAATCACTCTGGGGAGAGGTATTTAGGACTGTAGTTTATTAACTCAACAGAGTACCTAGCAAATCAATAGTTAAAACCCCTTACGAACTATAGACAGGCAAGAAACCTAGTATTAGGCACTTTTATATTTAGGGTTGTCTAGCTGAGGTAAGGCCATATGAAAAGAAACTGGTCTCAAGAACTATAAGCTACTATTTTGTTCGCTACACTGAAAGATCCATAGGTTTCAAATTCTATGATCCCTCTAGTAGGTCCTTTTCTGAGATAGGTAATGCGAGATTCATTAAGGATTTTGAGGTTTGGGGAGAGGCAGGGAAATAAGGTAAGGGATATTGTCTTTGAGGAGGAATTTGTTTCTCTTCCTACAGTTACTATTAAAGGTGATTAGGCTTATTTACCTGATATTATTCAAGAAATAAATCCAGAAATCTAAGACAATATTTTGCAACTCTTTGTCCTACATGAGGAAGTTACCCTTGAAGAGCAACCTCAACAACCTCAAGAGGAAATACTATTAAGGAGATCTACTAGGGAAAGGAGAAATATAATTTCGGATGATTACATCATCTATCTCCTAGAATATGAGTTTGATATAGGAGTAGAAAATAATCCAATCAATTTTACTCAAGCCAAACAAAGTTCAAAATCCTAATAGTGGATTGCTGCTATGAAGGATGAGATGAAATCCATAAAAGACAACGACATTTGTAAACTCGTCGAATTACCCACAACAAAGAAATCCATTAGTTGTAAATGGATTTTTAAAACCAAAAGGAATTCAAAAGGCAATATGGAAAGATATAAGACTCGTCTAGTTGCTAAGGGTTTCACTCAGAAAGAAGGTATTGATTATAAAGAGACTTTCTCTCCAGTTTCTTCGAAAGACTCTTTCAAAATAATTATGGTACTAGTAGCTTATTTTGATATAGAGGTATATCAGATGGATGTAAAGATTACATTTTTCAATGGTGATATTAAGGAAATGATTTATATAGTACAGCCGAAAAGCTTTGTAACTAGAGATCTAAAGTCTATGGTCTATAAACTAAAGAAATCCATCTATGGTCTTAAACAAGTATCCCATCAATAGTATCATAAGTTCCATCAAGTTATTTCCTCATTCGCTTTTGAGGAAAATTTGGTAGATGGATGTATATATCACAAGTTTAGTAGGAGTAAATGTATCTTCTTGGTTTTGTATGTTGATGACATACTTTTGGCAAGCAACGATATAGGCTTATTGCACGAAATCAAGAGATTTTTATCAAAAAAATGTGAGATTAAAGATTTTGGGGACGCCTCTTTGTATTAAGGATTAAAATACACTAAGATTGCTCTCAGGGCATTCTTAGATTATCACAAAAGAGCTATGTCAAAAAGGTGCTTGATAGATTTAGTATGAGCAAATGTGCCCCAGGAGATATACCCATTGATAAGGTGATAAATTCAGTCTCATTTAATGCCCAAAGAATGAGTTTGAAGCTTAAGAAATGCAGAAGATCCCTTATGTATCTACAGTAGGGAGTGATGTATGCTCAGGTGTATACAAGTCCAGATATAGTATACATAGTTGGAGTGTTAGGTAAATATTTAAGCAACCCCAGTATGGATCACTAGATAGTAGCAAAGAAGGTTTTACAATATTTACAGAGAACAAAAGATTTTATGCTCACTTATTAGAAATCTGATTATTTGGAGATCGTGGGATATTCTGATTCCGATTACTCTGGATGCCTAGATAGTAATAGCTCATCTAGATAGTAATAGCTCTACTTCAGGCTATATTTACCTGCTTGCCAGAGGAATTGTGTCCCAGAAAAGTGTTAAGCAGACGCTTACAGCTTCTTCTACTATGGAGGTAGAGTTTATAGCTTGTCATGAGGCATTGAATCAAAGGATATGATTACAGAATTTTATTATCAGGTTGAGAATTATCGATAGCATTGAAAAGCTACTGAAGATTTATTGTGATAATAGAGCCGTTATTCTATATTCCAATAACAATAGAAGCTTGTCAAAATCTAAGCACATAGACATTAAGTTTTTAGTTATTAAAGAAAGAGTTCAGAGTCAACTAATGTCTGTAGAACATATCGGCACTAATTCCATATTGGCGGATCCGCTCACCAAAAGTCTAAGTGTTTCATGAGTATACTGCTTATATAGGTGTTGTACCATTTAAAGATGTTCAGAATTAGTAGGAGTTAGATTTTATAAGTTCTCTTGTGATAAACACATTTATTATTTGATATCAATAAAGTGATAGTTTTCTTTTATACTCAAAATTTATATTTTATTTTCTTTCTATTTGTTGTTTTGCATAAAGTTGCGATTTTTATAAAGCGAAAGACTAAGTTTGATTCATTGAAATCATAAAGTAGAACCAAATAGAAATAGACATATAAGATCATTTTTCGTATAATTTCCATGCCACACATCTATACCTGATATGTTCATTGCGTGTATTAATTTGGTAATCATTGATAGGTTTAGTTACCTACTTAAGTGTAATGAAGGCCGCTTTGATTTCATGTTGATATATAAGATGGTTCGGATTGTTTTAAAGAGTAATTTCATAGCAGACAACAATAAAGTGCGCACTCAAGTTTTCATTATATAATTATTTCAGGAAAGCTCACGTAGCCCAAGTGGAAGATTGTTGGGTTTCCTGTTATGGGCTACACGTATATATCACAATTATATAGGCTAAGGGCTGTCTAATTAAGTAGAGCAATTAAATGATCTAATTATAGGCTCAGGAAATTAACAATGAAGTATAGACTATTTAATGTGTGGTTACCCAATATTGGACTAATAAGGATTGATGAGGTCTCTATTAGTTGTCAGTATATAAAGACATAACTAATAGGATTTTAGTCCCTAAGCCAAATAGAACATACGCTCTTCTCATTTACCTCCATCAATAGAGAGAGATTCTATTGAGCATACATAAAGTATTCTGGCTGTGGAATACCTTCTACCCTCAAGTTCTAATTAATTCATCGCTTCTGCGTACGTGATCTCATCCTTTGCTGTCAAACACAATAGGTCTAGATTAGTCATGAATTTTCTCTCAACAAATCTTTTCCTGAAAATTTGGCATGATAGATGCTAAGATTGCATTTGGTTTAATAATTTATTATACAGATCCAACATGTGGTTGTCTTAAGAAATAGGCTCCTTCCACCGCTGATGTGGTGTTTAGAAATTTGGGTTTATTCAGTAAGAGAAGAAGGGAGATTTAAAGTTGATAAGGCAGAAGAAAAACCATACAAAAAGTGGGGAGTGAGGGTAGAAATAGAAAAGATTACAAAACTAAATTAAGAATATTTTAGGGAGGGGTGTACGTGAGTAAGAAGAAAAGGATAAATTGAATTAAGGGATATTTTAGGAAAAATAAAGGGTATAATAAGCAGTAATTGAATCTTAAATTTTTAAACTTTAATTTGGGAGGTGATTTTAAAACTAGTGAAAGTAAAACGGACAAAAAAATGACAATAGAGCCACTTAAAAAAAGAAAAAAAAAAAGGTCTAAGTATAAAACTTACCCTCACAAATTACAAACTTCTACCGAGCCTAATTTCCTCAAACTTAAAGCCATATGGTTTGAACACCAGAACTATTTGAACTGAATGATTGTATCACTGCTTTGGAGGGATATTGCTAAAGTGAGACAATTTTAAATTGAAACATAATAATATCGCCTTGTGACGTAAGAAATTTAAATTAGGCACGAAAGGAATTTTTGATAATGATAAAAATAATTGGTCATTATGTTGCACTGTGACAAGGAATTTCAGATATCGACATGTTGCCGGTTTTGCATTGATTGTTCGTCTTGAATTGGAGAATAGTTTCGGTTCAAACAAGGAATATGAAGTTGGAAAAGTTCAATTAAGAACCCGGTTGAAACCATAGAAACCCATTAGACTGGTTATTCGAATAAAATATCTAACATAATAGGACCGAGATAATTGTTCCAGTTGGGACACTTCACAGGGTACGGTCCATCGGTTCACAGGGTACATGAGTTTATGTGCCTAAGTCAGAACTCAATTGCAGGTAAACATTTCTTTTTGGATTAAAATAAGGGTAGTAATGGTTGAGAAGAGAGTAACACCCACACGGTTGTTTGTGATATAAATTACTTCAGGGCATTTGAGAGGGCAAAAAAATTGCTATTTCCTAAAGCTCATAAATTTTTCTACGAGATACTATATGGGTGATAATGTTGATCAACAATAGGCAAATTCTAATTAGTACGTGTAACGCAGTAGGATGTCTCGGATCTAAAATTTACTAGTACAAGCTAGGATAACTTTGATATGATGTCTCAAATCTAAGATTTGCTAGTACAGATTAAGATAACTCTGATATTAAGATCTTTTGATCGAGAGACATGAGCACCTATTAATACACCTAGTTTTTTTAAGTGATAATCTATCCTTATTCAAGGGTTTGAAAATCTGTTACTCATGAATTTATGCATTATATTTTTTCAAAAATTTGGTGTTACTATTATTATTATTATTATTATTATTATTATTAGAAGATTGAAATATATACCTATATATATTTATGGTAACCTATATATATATATATATATATTTGCCTTTTACTAGACTAAGTCAGGGCAGCCATTGGACACGTCGTGCCGTGTTTAAAAAAATAACAGTTGCTTTAGGTGTTTTTGTTAAAGATGTTTGGCTATGCAACATTGCAATTGGGATATCATTAGCCCAAGTTTACAACAATTACAAGACTGTTGACAAGTATCTTAATCCAAATACATTTCACTTAATCAGTTTTGGATGCTTTTTACTAGCTTCATAAAGTTCAACACTATATAGAATAATCAAACAACTTAATAGAATAAAAGTTGAGCAGTCAGTGGGATAATATAATTAGAGTCTGCATGTGAGTGTTTCACGTGCTAAGTATTTAACAAACAACCATAATATCAGTGGGTAACAATAACCTTTTTCTTATTTATAAATATTTCTAAACTATGATAGAAATGAAAATTTGATCTTACTAGTTGAATTATTGTTCTTATTTTTTTCTTCTTATAAACAACCAGCTGCCACCATTTCCAAATTATAGTTGGATAGAGTATAGTTTTGTCCAACTACCGGGGAAGAAGTAAAAGGGTGGAAGTTATACCAACCTTTAACCATGCAGCCATCTTTGAAGCAAAGACTTTGGATTTTGACTTCTAACGCAAGTTCCCGACTACATTCCATTGCGCGTGAAGTCAAGTAAAGCTAATTAACATTAACAACTTTGTTTGGGCTGATAAATATAATGCATAACATATCAATTCATTCCGTTAATAAAGTCTTTTCACCATAAAAATTCATAAATATCAGTCATCTAATACTCGTGATTAGGGCCAATGAAAACTAAGCAGGAGATCATGATCCAATTATTGGAATCAAATAACTGGATCAAATCATGGCTTCAATTAATGAGAATCTGAGATATTGAATTATAATGGCAGCCACAAGCTTGTAGGCATTTATTAAATTTTTTGTTGAGTTGTTTTATTTCCCTTTTTCGACACAAGGTCTCTGTACTTTCTTATTTAAAGTCGATTTACTTTGTCCGAACATAATATAAACCTCACCACCAATAAGTACCAGTACCAACTATCGAAAACTTGCTTCCAGTTTAAAAGGAAAATAAAAGGGTACTTCTCTATTTCATTAGCAAGAGTATCACAATTACATTAAATCACAAGAATGAGCAATTAATCAAAAGACGATACAAGAGCTGCATTCCTGTTCGCCTTCTTACAAATTTCTACATCATAAATTTGGGGAAGTGAATCGATTAAATTGTGAAAAAGACAAATAACTTCTGTTAGAATCATCTTATTCCAACAAATCATTTACAAATGCCAACCTGCCTTGACAATAAAGTTGGCAATGAATAATGTGAGTGAGAATATTACAAAGTTTCGTGATTTGTACACTTTTTGTTTTCCCTGTTTCCGTCAACATTATTATCTTGTTTTTCCTTTACATCATGATGAATGACTGCCTTCTGCACCATGTCTGTCAGCCGAAGCGTCCGTAATCTTCAGCGTACCTGTCTGCTGCATGCCGTGTTGCTTAGCTTGATGCTCAGACCAATACGCATGGGCAGCCAATACTCGGTCCAAGAGCTCCTGAGGAACAGGCTCCCCCCTCCTCTGCTGGGGAGAAATTTTTGCTGTGTGAACCAATGTTTTCCATTTATCCTGTTCAAACCCAGAAACGATAACATTAGAAGCAGAATTTTGTAACCTGTAACCATTTTGCATGAACAACTGATAAAAACGAGCTAAAACAGTAGATGCATCTATACATTATCAGTGATGGATCCAACTCGCTGGCAATCACTCATGTTGCTGGTATGTGTAAAAGTTTCAAACAAGCGGGGCAAAAGGAGTCTTCTTGGATAAATGTAAACAATAAGATGATCTTACCTTCAAATCCACGTAGGTTCGATGATCTGCGTTCTCAAAAGCACGCAATTTAACATCACGCCACCTACAGAATGAAACATCATGAGAAACATGAACATCCTTCAAAAAAAATAAAAAATAAAACTAAAATCTCTTCACTTTTTGTGAAAGCCAATTAAAAGATGGACATACCTTCCAGTTCCAAGTTCCTCAACTGCTTGAACTAATGCTTCTACTTCTAACACAGAGAATGGTCTCCTGGTTCGACGCTGTACAAACTCTGAAGCTTTCCTATTTTTGGGGTTCGCAGGAACAACAGCTAGTGCCTCCATGCTCATTGCAGGAACCACAACTAGAGCTTGGGAATCCGGTGTTGTGTCAGTTAATGGGTCAGTGTGGGAAGAAACTGATTCAGGATTACTTGAAACAAGAGTTCCTATATTGGTCACAGGAGGAGGGGGTTCGGGTAAAGAATCAGATATTGCTGAGTCTATGAGAGGAGTGCCAGTGGACCTGGAAATAAAGTAATATATAGTTAAGCTTTGCGAGTTAGGACAAATAATATTAAGTGAAGCTGTTCAAGGCATAGAAATGTGATCCCTGAGAAGAAGTCATCGATCACTAAATGTCAAATTAACCTAGATGCCTAAAGCAATGATAGTTATGAAGACAGAGAAGAAAAATCACAGAAGTGTGGCAAACAAGAAACACTATTAAACAAGAAAAGTCATTCTGTATCCACTTGACATGCTAACTACTATTCATAACAGATGCCAATTCTAGCAAATGGACTTTCCAGGACTGACTAGAATTACCTAGTTAACTGTTCAGGTGCTTCACACGACAAGGAAGGAAGTGGATCATCAGCGCAGATGGATGGAGAAACTGGCAGAATATTGGGCTCCAGTGTAAAACCCAGATTATCGAGATTGTCTTTAGATGAAATACCAGTCTGCTGAAGAGTTCTATTGTCATCTTTGATCTTTTTCCCTTGAAGAATTACCCCAACACGTAACCCACCTTCAAGAATAGCAGTGACTGTCTCCATAACTGTCCTCTGCAAAAAATAAATAAATGCGGATTCAGAAGGGGAATAAAAGAGTTACCAACAGCAGGCATTGGCAAGAGCTTTCAAAACAAAACCCATAAATGACTAGTGTACTAAACAAACATATTTCCCATCCTTCTGTAAAAGATCCCATTCTGAAACTAAAAGAACCCGAAACCAAAGGGCAAAGGATATAAACAAATTGTGTTTAAATTAATTACAAAACCGTCTGAATAGTCCAATCTTGGTACCAGACCCAAGGAAAAAAAAAAAACAAAAAGGCCTAACCTTGAGTAAGAAAAAAAAGTTCAATGATAAAAGCTAGAATAGATGTGGCATACAAACAATGTAATTTTCCCCAAATGTACCTTCAGTGAACCAACTGTCGCAGTTTCTGGGACCTCAATAAAAAGCTCAGGTACCTTGAAGGATTTTATACTAAATTTCACTGTACAAGTTAACATACTGCACCATGAGAACCTATTGGATGTCAAACAAAAACAAATGGAAAATGAAAGAAATAACCTAAAAATTAATATCTAGTACCATGAGAATCCTTAGAGTTGAAAGATGCTTGGCGGCTAATGACTGAAGATGATACCCCTGCTGCTGCATGGAAAACAATTATTTAGCAAACTAACCATTTAGACCATGAATTTTACGTCTCAAAAGTTCAGATAACCAACAAAAATGTATGAGGTAGAGAAGGACCTCCATGAAACATTCCATTAAAGCCCATATCTCCACTTTTTCCCTTCTCTGGTGAGTTAGAAACACTCTCACTGCTGAACCCTCCATCAGATGACACTACTGAGCTTCGGTGAAATAATTTCCTTCTCTTACAGAAAGTGTCATGCTGAAATCTGTCACGACTGTAACAGCTTTTTCTCTTGTTATAAAGAGGCTTCACTCCACTGTCTACAAATACCAAATTCAGGAGCTTATATTAACCTATGACTAGTACTGATCAAACATTCATACACGGTCAGACAGGACATACATATCATAAAAGATTAGAAGAAATATTGCATACTGTATATAGTTAAAAAAATGAATAGCAACTTACCAGATCTAAAGACTTCACAATCCCTCAATTTTGGGGCAACCTTCCAGTATTTGGATGTCAGCAACTTCCTTATTCTACGGTCTCCAATACGTGCTGGAGGCTTGAAAGCCTTTCCCTTTGTGCTGGATTTATTGTACCTAGAGAAGTTTTCGTCATCATCACTACCAACTAATTTAATGTCATTCCTATGCCTGGAAAATGAAGCATTAGGAACAGGTTCCCTAAGCAATGACAATTTGACATCATTGTCTGAATTGACCGCTGTGGGAAATTCTATTTGCAACTGCATTGGGTCCTCAGAGTTGCATGTGTTAGCCTTAGTCAAGCTTCCAGTCTCTAACTTCTCACCCTTTTGCTGTCTTTCTTTTCCATTCTCTACATTAGCATGACAAGGCTCCTCAATAAGAGGGCAGCCTACCTCTACTTTAGCGGGATAATTTTGAAATGCGGGCTTAGTATTACAAATTACAGATTTCACATCCTTATTGACTTTATCGTCAAAGTCAGATTTATTTGAAGCGCGTTCTGAAACAGCATTTGAGAATTTCTTCAGAATAAACTTCTCATCGATGTCTTGAGATGTGATCACAGATACAAAAGCACTCTCTTCAGAGCTCCCCTGTTCAAAGAACTCTTCTTTTAATAACTTATCTTCAGCTTGTTTCTCCTGCTTTATAACATCGTCACCAAAAGTCTGATTATTTCCTTCAGAAGCATTACTAGAGGCAGAAGAACTTTCACTCTCCTGCAATAACTTGCCAGCTAAAGAAGCCAATAATTCAAATGCACATATTTGACTATCATCTATTTTCTTCTTATTCGGCCCCCTCCTCTGAAACCACAACCATAATTTATTGAGTAAATCAGAATTCAAATATATTATATCAGAATTCATCTCCAAAGCAAAAGAAATCACCACAGAACCCAAAAAACGGTGCAACCAATATACTTACCCTAGTTGATCTGGGAGCTCTAGGTACAGTGAGGACCTGGAAGCCATGTAATCCGTATTCTAACCTCTTCTTCAACACCATATCTTAGGAATACATGCCAATAAGGATTCATCAAACCATTACCATTGCATTCTCTTGTCTGTTATCAGATAAAGAAAAAAAAAAAATAATGTGTCAGAGAAGGAATACATGCCAATAAGGATTCATTAAACCATTACCATTGCATTCTCTTGGCTGTTATCAGACAAAGAAAATAAATAATAATGTGTCAGAGAGAATTGCATCAATGTAATCTACCAAATAATTGCATCACATTCTTAGCAACACCATAAAATAAATTAAAAGGCAACAAATTCATATTAGTTGCACAACTTTAATACAAGTATAACTACAAAAATTTCATAATAAATGCCAAAGTAACAAACACAAAAAGGGTATGTTTTTTCTTTCTTTGATCCATAAAACTATAACTAAACCAAGAAAAAAATAGCAACTATTTCGAACAGCTACAAGGCATTGTGATCACATAATGGAACAGAAAAACAACTTCATCCACCCAAGTTTTTATCAACATAAATTCATAATTATCCAAAACATGAAGACCAATCTCAAAGCAAACGGGAAGAACCATAAATCAAAATTGTGATACTCAAAATTCAAAACAGAAAGACGAAATTTGGACTTTAAAGCATCTAATAAGCATATTAAATGAAATTTCAGATCAAACTATTCTTCAAAAGAAAACATTTGTGGACACCCAAATTTCAAGTCCCTGATCAGAAGTGGATTTATATTTTTACAAAAAATAAAAAAAAATACCAGAGGGACCTTGATCAATGCATGCATCATAAAGAATCCCGAATCAGGCCTAATTCAGAATAAGATGACATAATTCAAGGCTCAATCTAGTTGCTTAAGCTGAATTTGACGTATCCAAATTCAGATCAATTTTTAAAAACTACAAAATTAAAAAAACAAAACCAAATTCAACCCAACCAAACATAAATCAAAATTCACGATCGCATCAGGGTCTCAACCACGATTTCAAATTCATCAATTCCAAACCCAGAACCCAATCGGAGCCAAATTCTTCAGAAAACGCCAAAACCAAAATGACCCGATGATCGAACAACATCAAAAACCAGTCAAATTTCGCAAAATCGAATCACAATTTGCTTTGAACAAGACCCAAATAGAAGAAACAACAAGATCAGAAACGAAAACCCAAAATTCAACCACGAAAAACCCTCATAAACGACGAGAACGAGCTCGATTTACTCACCCGGGAAACAAATTTTCTTCTTGGTCAAACACTAGCTATACAAATTTTCCCGAGAAAAATCGCTTGGGTGAAGAATGTGAGAACAGATCCACCATGAGAAAACTTGAAGAACTCAGAATTGAAAAGAATCAATCTCTCTCTTTTATTTTGTTTTATTTTATATTTTTATTTTTTTGAATGAAATGACAAAACCAAAACAAAACCCCACCACTAAATCCATATACAAACCACGAATAAAGAACAGTAGCTTAAACCCCTTATACCTTTGGTATATATATATATATATATATATATATATATATATATATATTTGCAAATTTTCTGACCACAAAACAGGACCATCCAGTAAAAGGGCATTAATGTCCGAAAATTTTGCAAGTTTTACCACAAATCATAAACCATAAACCATAAACCCAACTCCCTCCGCTTGGTCGTGGACTTGTTCTCAATCTTGATCCTTAACCCCAACCTTTTTTTCTTTTTCTTCGGAAAAATAAATAATAATGATAATATAATTGGATGAGATGTGATGAGATGGCTTTGTGCCACGTGGAGTCTTCCCTCTTTCTACGAAACCATGTCAGAGTTTCTTAATTTCTTTTTTTATATTTTTGGGATAAGCAAAAGATTGCACGTATTAAATATTGGAAAGGATTGAGAGCGCTTTCCTAGTCAAGTTCCATTTTCATCTCTACTATTGGTCCACGCGTAACTGCGTAAGGATATTATACGTGTAGATCGTATTCCCCGACACTTCTATACCTTACATTTCATAGTCGTATTCCCATACGTATTAAGCCCCCCAAAAAAGGATAAATATTATAAGATTATCAATATTATTTTCATTTGATAATTAACTTTCATGCGACAATAAGAGAAAGAGAAACATTAAAATGCAAAACTGAATGTTCGATTCAAAAGATTTCAAGAATATCATGTCCACCCTTTTCTCTATAGAATATGAATTTTTTTTCATTTTTTTTTTTGGTTGTGTGTGGCTAAGATCCCTATAGAATATGCCTAAAATTAAATGTTAAGACTACATGTGACTTTATTATTATTATATGCTGAAGAGGTGCCGCATGTGACTTGTCCATTATGGTATGATTTTATAATTCAAAGAGATTAATGTTATCTAAGTAATAATTTGAAGTACAGCAGTACTTTTCACCTCCTCCTTCGTTATCTAACTATTTACTCCTCAATTTCGGGCTTTGTTTTTGGTTTTCTATTCAATAATTTTTAAATGAGTCAATGGCATGAATAGTTCTTAAATTATTTGATTTATGGTAATTTAGTTCTCTAAATTTCAATTGTAACAATTAAGCTTTTAGAATTTTAAATTTATAATAATTTAGTCTTTAAATTGTCTAAATTATAATATGTGCTAAATTTTTTTATCAAGTAGACATGTGAAGAGCATATGTTAGCATATAAAAATATATTTGAAAGATAATGTGAGAATTTCAAGCATAAAAATGAATAATCACAAAAAAAATTTCATTTTCTTTAAATTTGTAATTTCAAGAACTCTGAAAAAATGCAAATAATATATTTTCCATTCTCTCTAAATCGTTTTGTTCAGTTTATGTTCCTTTATATACACTCTTAGATGCTACAAAATACTTCTTACGTGAATTTTTCGGTCAACTTTTGTAATTTAGATAATTTAAAGAATAAATTGCTATAAATCAGAAAATTCATAGACATAATTGCCAAAATTGAAATTTTGAGGACCATATTGCTGTAAGTTGGATAATTTAAGGATCATTTATGCCATAAACTCTTTTTAAATATGTGTGAAGATAGGTATTTTTATGTTTTTTTTCCCCTTTTAAGAAAATACAAGTTTCTATAAATATATTATTTATATGGAAGTTTCTTCAATATGAATCTTGATTTGTGCAAGTTTGTTTATTTTTATTCATTTTCTGTTATTCACATTTAGTTTTGAAACTCATAAAAGCAAACTACCTAAACGAAAATTTTATTATTGTATTAGTTGAAAAGAAGGCAACACAAATAGTCATGTGGAGAGTCGAAGTTTATTTGAAAGAGTTATATATATATAGGACACCAATCCAGTAGGTATTTTTTTTTTACCTATGCATAAGTATTAATTTGGCCAATGAAAAATTAATATACACATTTTTTTATTATAAAAAGTAAGAGAGAGAAAGAGCATTAATAATGCACGTCTTTTCATGCACTTCATTTTTTTTTTTTACCTATGCATAAGTATTAATTTGGCCAATGAAAAATTAATATACACATTTTTTTATTATAAAAAGTAAGAGAGAGAAAGAGCATTAATAATGCACGTCTTTTCATGCACTTCATTATACCCATTAGATCACTATTAGATGGTAATCCAAAGGCTAAAAAAAAATACCTACCCATAGGTAAAAAAAAAGAAATACCTATTGGATTGACAACCATATATATATATATATATATATATATATATATATATATAAACAAAATCCTTGATAAGATTTCACCTAAAACTTCTATATTTCTTTCGTAAAAAAAAAAAAAGAAAAGAAAACAGGCACGTGAAACTTGAGTAAATTATATTCATTTTCCAACTATTTACCTTTGTTAGATACTCTTGTGTGGTCTAAATATCTATATATTGGTCAATGCCAAAAAGAGAAAGTTAGCGAATAAGTGGACGTGTCAGGTCGCATGAGACTTTTTTTGATCAAAGAGCGACTTCCTCTGAATGAGTTAAGTACGACCAGAATGAAAATGAAACTAGATCAAGCTTCATCAAACAGGTAATCTACAAAGAAGGGAAAATAAAGTTTTTCCTTGAAGATTGACCAATCGTTCTATTTAAATTATTACCCAGTTATATTGTTACTCAAATTGTATTTTCTGATTTCACACTTACCCGTTTTCACAATTAGGAAATATTGGGCTACCCTCACCTATTTAAAGGGAGTTCAATGATGCTGTGAGAGATCTTCTTTTTTTTGGAGAACTTTGGGACTTTTACTTTTACTTTTTCTTCCTGGACACACTCTGTATTCTTGATTCCTACTTTGAAACTTAACGAAACTCTTGTAATTCTCCAGAAAATAGTGAAAAATAGTGGACATAGGCTCATCTTTTTTGGGACTGAACTACTATAAAATTCTTGCCTCTTTACTTGCTTTGATTGATCAACCCTTTTCACACACAAGCCACATCTTACAATTTTCTAAATTCATTGTTGATAAAATCTCTGTCAACAATTGGCGCTAAAAGGAGGGCTATTCCAGTAAAAAGGTCTGTCAATTACGCTTCTTTAACAATGGCAAACACTATAAACACTACCAAAAATACAGGAACTAGCCAAAACGAACCCCAAAGCACTGCTGCTGCACAAATAGATCCTGCTCAGGGTCAGCCTGTCGTGACCGCACCAGAAAATATTATCCAGAGACAGGATCACATGGAAGAGGCACTAGTGAACCTTCAACAAATCACTAGTCAGATTAATGACTCTCTACGACGACTTGCTGAGGGACAGATAGTGACTCCACCACAGCATGAACGTCCCAGAGAATATCCTGCTCAACTACCTGAGAGAGGAATTCAGATCCTAGATACAGGAAACTGTGACTAGCATAAAACCCAGCAGGAGCGTCATGGAGATCGCATCTCCAAGGGAAAAGGCAAGGTCACAGACTTACCTCTAGAATCTGGTACTGAAACTTCGAGCATTGATCGTGATCGTGGACAACCTTCTAGGAGAGCAACCGTCAATCGTGATTGTCTAAATAACGACCAAAAACGTCAATCGAGGAACGTCTTTGAAAGGATTAGTAAGGAGTCTCGATAGAATCATGCAGACCTAAGACAGCATCTAGAACAATGATGTAGTCAAGAGCGATCCACATTGCATCATAATGACCGAAGTCGATCTCTTGCACTATTTCATTGGAAACCCTACAAAGGTCGCAGTAGACCCTACCTGACCAATCTGCCTTATATTGTGATAACGATCAAAAGCCACCCCTACTACCAGTAAAAGATCATGTTCTCTCTCCGAACGTCGATGTTCATAATTTGAGGATTGAATTAAATGCACTTGCTGGTTGGAATGATGAGCTCGTTAATGGGTATCATCGATCGTCATTCAGAGAGGAGGTTCGAGCTGCTGCCTTACCTGTTAGATTCAAACTTCCCACCATAAGCACTTTTGATGGGAAAATTGATCCGTATGACCATATGGATCATTTCAACGACCTGTTAGAACTTCATCGTGTTGATGATCTCTCACGTTGCAGATGTTTTGTTGTAACTCTCACAGAAGCAGTGAAGAAGTGGTTCCGAGGACTAAAGTCTAGTTCAATCTCGTCCTGGCAACAACTTCAGACTGCATTCTTGAGGCAATTCCAGGCTGCGAAGAATTTTACTATTCCACTGGTCAGTCTCTCTGCTATTCGACAAGGTCTGGAGGAAAATCTACGATCTTACCTTAATCGCTTTACCTCAGAGTTAGCTAAGGTCAACAACCCACCTAAAGGAGGAGTTTTAACTCTAATGATGGCTGAGGTGCGACCAGAGACTAAACTATGGGAAGAGTTACTTGAGCGAGAATGAAGAACCCTTAAAGACTTCTATCGAAGAGTTGGTCGACATCTGAGAGTAGAATTTTCACGCGAGAATCTTCATAAGATGACAAAGGAAAGAGGAAAAAATGCTACTAAAGATGCGACCACGACCAACAACAATAACAACAAGAAGTCAAACAAAAGAAGTAATGAACAATCGACTGATTAGCAGCCCAAACAGAAAAAACAGGAGATTTCAAGAGCTCCCATGAGGTTCAACAACTATACTAAACTAAACACATCCATAGACCATATCTATGCGATCACAAATCAGCAGAAGCGATATCGTCAATTGGAACCAATAAAAAGGGATAGTGGCGTGATTCCAACAAGTTCTGCCGGTAACACAATGACATTAGAAACGATACCAATAACTGGTTTACCTTAACTGATGAAATCGAAAGATTAATTAAAAAAGGGCGGTTGTGGCAGTACACTAAACAGAACAATGAAAGGTAAGAAGAAATTCGACATTGACCTCCAGAAGTTCAACGCGAGGTGCGAACTATTTTTAGAGGACTGCACATTAGTAGAGATTAGAAGAGGGCGCAAGATAGGTACACACGAGAAGCACGACAGAAACCATTGACCAATGTCATGCATCTTGAGCAGCGACCACGAAAGCTTCAACGGATACCGGATATGGATATTATCTTCACGGAGAAGGATGCAAGGGAGGTCCATTACCCACATAATGATGCATTGGTCATAAAGATCAACTGTGGAAGCACACAGCTATGGCGAGTATTGGTCGATAATGGAAGTGTCGTCAACATCCTGTACTATGACAGCTTCAAGAAAATGGGATTGAGTAAAAGTGACCTAAAGCTCATTATCACTCCACTTTACGGATTCCTGGTAATAGCATAATACCTAAGGGCATGATTGAGTTAATGGTCAACGTTAGAACTTATCCTAGGGTGTCAACAGTAATGACTCATTTCTTAGTTGTGGATTATTCCTAGGGTGTCAACTGTTGGAATTTTTGCCATAAAAAGCAGATTTCCAATTTTACCCTTTTGAGTATAAACAACTATATCTTAAATGAAATTATGATATTTGCTAGATTAAAATATCTTAGTTGAATAGTTTATTCATCTGAAAAAGATTCCATGATTTTATATATGTATAAAGAAACAAACATGATTAAGTGTTAATTATAGGGAGACTTGTTTCTTTATTTAAGTCTAAATGAAGTAGTTTACAATCTGTAAATAAAGATGGAATACTTTATTTACTATAGGTTGTAGTGTTTGTCTATCTCAATGGGAATGATGTATCTCAAATCATTGAAGTATCTGACTTCTGATAGAAACACTAATACAACATAAACAAGTTATGTGTATTAAATAGGACCAGGTAATATAAAGAATTGGAATGTCGTAACTCAATTCTTATATTATCACAAATTAGCTCTTAGCAGATAAATTTTAATCCTTGATGTTTGACTGGACTTGCTTTCATGGGTTATAGCCTTTTGATTTGTTAAAAGACTAATCTCTATGAAGTTAGAGGTGAACTCTGGTATATTGGAGGTTATGGCTTATGAATTGATGGGAACACTAAATAGTTAAGGAAACTATATATTAATGCCACTTTAGGTTCTTTCAAGATTCATGGAATAATTAAATCTAAGATCTTAGTATTCACTTTGTGAATTGGTTGATAATTTTGTCTAAATGGCTATTGAGAACAAAATTATCGACAATATTATTCCTTGATAGAAAGATGGTAACTTAAATGTAAATAGGTGTTGGAGGGGTATCACGGTAATTTTACCTATCCAACTACGGCATTGTATAGGGATTATATATGTGGTATAGAATATGCTAGATGGATCGGTTAATCAAGGTTAGTTGATTAAATCTCTATAAATGACATGACATTTAATCTAAGAGTGCAGTATTGGGCCTTTAGTGGAGTATCCCCTTTACTAATAATATTTATATAAATACCATAATAAGAGTTATTATGTATTTATCATATTATTGGAGCTTAGATTATTTGGATCTATTAGGTCCCTTGTCTAGTTCAATTAAGCTCAATAATTAGTTGGTGGTATTTGTGAAATAAGTTTCATGAAACTGTGTAAAATAATGATTCTACACAGAAATTGGTATTTTTATAAATAAGTTTCATGAGTTGGACATATTTATAAAAATACACCCAAATCCCAAAGTAGAGAACAAGCCCAATCCTAATTGGACTAGGATTAGCAGTTTTTGGTCCCATATATATAAGATATATGAGAGGAAAACTACATAATAGCTCTAAAGAGAGTCACACGCATAGACACAGGGATAGAGAGAGATTTCGGCCAACCTAGGCTAAGGGAGAGAGAAAAATGTTTCCTACAATCTCATAGTATCATCTCACATCCCGGTGTTCCATAGGATCAAGAAGGCGTTCTTGATCGTTCTCTAATGAAGGTTTCGACTTGGTGCCCACTCGCTTCGTCAACCAAGAGCAAGAGCATAGACAAGAAGATCTAGGGTTGGAGATTTGATCACCATCAATAAGGAGATCAAGGAGGAATACGCTACAAGAGATAAACCCTAATCTCATCTTTAGGGTTTTGTATCTAGATTTGATTTATGTTGTACATGATCCTATATATGATGTATGTGTGTTATATGGTTATGAAAATTGTTTTCATGTAAAAATTTTAAAACCTAAATCCGCTATTTTTCTGCTGCATTCAAGATATGAGCAAGTATTTTCTATATATGTATGCAGGTATGATTTTCCTAAGTGTTATGTCAATTTACCAACAATTGGTATCAAGAGCTTAGGTTCATATGTATAGCATAATATTGATCTAGAATTGAATATCTACGTTATGTGATTAAGTTTGAGCAATTTTTATTTATGATAGTTAAATGATTCATGGTGATGAATGATATTTAATTACGTATACTATTAATTTTTGCATGGTGAGAAAAATTGTCGATTATGATTCTAGCAAAATTAGGTTTGGGTGTTCTTTAATTATATGTTTGATAGATTCATGAATATGTTTCAAAGAGTTTGAAAATTTGAATTTTTTCTAGAATTTTTTTTGATGTTGTTTTAAATTTTTCAGCATTTAAAAAAAAAAAAATTTCAGCCAGCCCTAGCCTCGCGCACACGGCTCACCTGCTCGGTCGGCCTGTGCGCGGGTGCTAGGCGCTGGCATGGCCAAGCAGCCACATGCACGTGCGGCCTGCGTGCGGGCTGCCTCACGCGGCCTGCGTGCATGGCTTGCATGCAAGGCACGCACGTGCGCGGCCCGTGCACCATGCGTACTAGTGGGCAGCACGCCTGTGCAACACCTGCGCATATGCGCGGCCTATGCGTGTCCTGTGCGCTGCTCCCGCCAAGCTCGTATATTGCCCATGCGCAGCCAGCAGGGCATGGGCGTGACCCATGTGTGGCCAGCAGCCCATGCGCGCGGCTAGCGCACGGCCCGTGTAGTGCCTAGACGTGTGGCTGCTGCATCTAGCGCGCGCCAAGCGCGGACAAACTTGCTTAGTGTGCACGGCCTTGCTGTGCGCTGTAGCTGGGTAGCCCACCCCGATACCACCTGTTGCTTCCTTTCTCACCGCCACTTCGGGCGGTGACGACCTGTAGACCGATGGTGGTGGTGTTTCTGCCACTACCAATTTTTTTTTCTAAATTAATTAATTAGTTAATTAATCAGATAATTATTTAATTTGAATTCAAAATTTAAAATGGGAAACTATTCAAATTAGATTAAGATAGTTATTTATTTTTTATTTATCCTATTTTAAATTTGATTTACTTTAGGATAATATTAAATTTGAATTTTGAATTTAAATAGATAATGATTATTCAAATTAGTTAGATATTTAATGGGATTAGATATAATTAGATATTATCCTGATAAATCTAATAGTTAATTTGAATTTGAATAGGATATCTACTAATTTTTGAAATCAGATAAGATTTCCTATTAGTTTTATTTAAATTTCAAATTTAAATAAGTAACAACTATTCAAATTAATTTGATATTTAATGTGATTAAATATGATTAGATAATTATCCATAAATCATGATAGTTTAAATTTGAATAAATTAATTTTAGTAATTATCTTTAATTTAAATTAAGATATAGTTTTTGAATTTAATTCTAAACTAAATCTAATCAGATTAGATTTAAATAATTACTATCCATAGATTATTTAAATTCGTAATTAATGAGATTAATTAGAATAGAAAAGATTTGAATTTAATTAGATTAATATTCAATAGTTAATTATAATAACTATTTATCTAGTAACTATTCTAATTATAGTAATTGGAAAATAGTTAAAGAAAACTAATTAGATTAGTAACTTTACTAATTAATGAGAATAATTAGACAACTAATTAATGAGATTAATTAGGTAATTAATTAATATGATTAATTAATTAGAAAAATTTTATCCTTTTATAATTAAAATAATTTTAATTGATAATAGAACTTTAATAATGATTATATTTCTATTACAATTAAATTTAGATATGATCTTTATTTAATTATTAGAATTATTTGATTATAATTAGATATAAATACTAGATAAATATATAACATTATATGAGTTATAAGTTTCTAATTAATTAGAATTAATTAAAAGAGTTTTAAGTATTTCCTAATTTAGAATATTGCAATTAATCTTTTCTAAACACAGTTATAGAAATAGGATTTCTATAATTAAAAGTAATTATCTTTTATTATCCGTTTTAGATCTTAATGAGATTAAAATAGGATTAGATAAATAATTAATTCTTTAATGTGATTTATTTTCTAATTATTTAAATTATCCTAATAAGTCAATAATTTAAAATATTTGATATTTTTAAATTTAGCCAAGAATTAGTTGTGAACTTAATTCTTACATTTAGGATAATATGTTTTATCATTAATTATGGAATTTATTTAATTTTTGTATCATTATTTAATAATTATAAATTTGATTAATTTTTATTACTTAATAATTATTTAATAATTATTAATAAGATTAATAATTAATAATAATTAATGAGATTAATTATATTAATTAAAAGGATAATAATAGTACAAGGATAATTATTTGTTTTCATGATTTACAAGGAAATTGGAGCTTGATTTTAATGAGATTAAAATGTTGTTTAATAAAATATTATAATTATGTGATAATTATGGTAATATTTTATGCGGTGGTATTTGA
>JXTB01000344.1:298420-344565 GCA_002914805.1 Parasponia andersonii | reverse complement strand
GTAAATAGGTGTTGGAGGGGTATTACGGTAATTTCACCTATCCAACTACGGCATTGTATAGGGATTATATATATGGTATAGAATATGCTAGATGGATCGGTTAGTCAAGGTTAGTTGATTAAATCCCTATACAAGGCATGACATTAAATCTAAGAGTGTAGTATTAGGCCTTTAGTGGAGTATCCCATTTACTAATAATATTTATATAAATATCATAATAAGAGTTATTATGTATTTATCATATTATTAGAGCTTAGATTATTTGGATCCATTAGGTCCCTTGTCTAGCTCAATTTAGCTCAATAATTGGTTGGTGGTATTTGTGAAATAAGTTTCATGAAACTGTGTAAAATAATGATTCTACACAGAAGTTGGTATTTTTATAAATAAGTTTCATGAGTTAGACATATTTATAAAAATACACCCAAATCCCAAATTGGAGAACAAGTCCAATCCTAATTGGAATAGAGTTAGCAGTTTTTGGTCCTATATATATAAGGTATATGAGAGGAAAAATTACGCAGTAACTCTAAAGAGAGTCACACGCATAGACATAGGGATAGAGAGAGATTTCGGCCAACCTGGGCTAAGGGAGAGAGAAAAATGTTTCCTACAATCTTATAGTCTCATCTCACATCCCGGTGTTCCATAGGATCAAGAAGGCGTTCTTGATCGTTCTCCAACGAAGGTTTCGACTTGGTGCCCACTCACTTCGTCAACCAAGAGCAATAGCATAGACAAGAAGATCTAGGGTTGAAGGTTTGATCACCATCAATAAGAAGATCGAGGAGAAATATGCTACAAGAGTTAAACCCTAATCTCATCTCTAGGATTTTG
The DNA here is from genome assembly GCA_002914805.1 of Parasponia andersonii. Classification (NCBI taxonomy): domain Eukaryota; kingdom Viridiplantae; phylum Streptophyta; class Magnoliopsida; order Rosales; family Cannabaceae; genus Trema; species Trema andersonii. The sequence continues at coordinate 343,728 of JXTB01000344.1, read as the reverse complement.
TATCTTGATTTGATTTATGTTATACATGATTCTGTATATGATGCATGTGTGTTATATGGTTATGAAAACTATTTTCATGTAAAAATTTTAGAACCTAAATCAGCTATTTTTCCGCTGCGTTCATGATATGATTATGTATTTTCCATATCTGTATGCATGCATGATTTTCCTAAGTGTTAGGTCAATTTACTAACATCAACGGTAGTGACCCAATTCTTAGTTGTGGATTATCCCTCTGCATTTAATGCTGTACTAGGAAGATCAACCCTAAGGAAATTTCAGGCAGTTACTTCAATCTAACCCCTCACTATGAAGTTCCCAACTCAACATGGAGTAGGCGAAGTGCGAGACAACCAATATGACGCGAGAACTTGTTATAATAATTCAATAAAGCGTGCGGTAAAAGATATAACACCTCACACAATGATGGTCCAGCTTGAGGTGTCAAGGGAAACATCAGGTGAAGTGTCCAGTAAGACGTCAAAGGAAGCACCAGGTGAAGCATCTAGTAAAGCGTCAGGCGAAACGTCAATTGATGACCTCGACCCTTGAGAAATCGGTGGAGAGGTCAAGACTTGACCTATAGAAGACTTAGAAGATTTTTCGGTTGATAGGTCTTCGAAGGTTCTAAAAATCGGAGCAAAGCTTCAAGAACCCATGTGAACTTCATTGGTTACTTTCCTGAAATCAAACTTAGATGTCTTCGCATGACAACATTCAGATATAGTGGGATTAATCCAAATATCACGTATCATTGCCTTAATATAGATACAACGAAGAAGCCTGTACGGCAAAAAATAAGAGCCATGAATCTAGAACGGTACGTCGCATTGAAAGAAAAGATAGAGAAGTTGCTCGAAATTAGATTCATCAGGGAATCTTTCTACCTAAACTAGCTTACAAATCCAGTTTTAGTAAAGAAACCCAATGGGAAGAGGAGAACTTGAATTGATTTCACCAACCTCAAAAAAGCATGCCCGAAAGACAGTTTTCCCCTTCCGAGAATCGGCCAACTTGTAGAAGCGACGTCGGGGCATAAACTCTTAAGCTTTATGGATGCATATTCTGGATACAATCAAATCCCCATATACGAGTTAGATAGGGAGCATACCTCATTCGTCACTGACCGAGGATTATACTGTTACAAAAAGATTCCTTTTGGACTCATCAACACAAGAGCGACTTATCAGCGTCTTGTCAATATGATGTTTGTAAAACAAATTGACAAGACAATGGAAGTATATGTTGTTGACATGTTGGTAAATTCAAAGAAAGCTGAAGATCACGTTAAGCATCTTGATGAAATGTTCAAAATTCTTCAGAAATATCAGATAAGGCTAAACCCCCAGAAGTGTGCATTTGGGGTAGGATCTGGAAAATTCCTGGGATTCATGGTCAACCAGCGAGGAATCGAGGCTAACCCCCAGAAGATACAAGCACTAATCGATATGCAATCCCCTCGTAAATCCAAAGACGTGCAAAGCCTGGCAGGAAAAGTGGCTGCATTGAGTCGATTTATATCGAGGTCAACTGATAAGTGCCAACTATTCTTTGAAATATTGAAGGGTTCGAGTGGACGGAAGAATGCGAGCAGGCGTTTCAATAATTAAAATACACTAAGGTTTTCCTCCACTCTTATCGAAGCCAAACTCGGGGGAAGAGTTCTACTTGTACATCACTGTTTCCAAATATATGACAAGTGCTGCGTTAATTCGAGAAGAAGAAAAGATACAATGACTGGTATATTACATAAGTAAAAGATTGCTTGATGCCGAAACGAGATATCCAGATGGAGAAGTTAGCATTAGCACTCATCGTTGCATCCAGGAAGCTTCGACCTTATTTTCATGCGTACTCCATCAAAGTTTTCACGAAATTTCCCTTAAAGCAGGTTCTGCAAAAACTTGAGGCTTCAGGATGACTACTTAAGTGGGCCGTTGAGTTGAGTCAGTTCGACATCAATTTTCAACCCCGCACTGCAGTTAAAGGTCAAGCCCTAGCAGATTTCATTGCAGAGTTCACATATGATGTCAATCTTCCCACAGAAGTGATCAAAAAACCTGCTATAGATATATCAAGATTGTGGAAACTTCACGTCGATAGATCATCAAATGAGAATAGAGCCAGTGCGGGCTTAGTATTAATCAGTCCCGAAGGGCATAATATTCATTGTGCACTTCCCTTCAAATTTCTAGTGTCGAATAATGAGGCAGAATATGAAGCACTGATAGCTAGGCTAAAGCTCGCACAAGAAATGAAGGCCAAAATGATTGAGGTATACAATGATTCCTAGCTGGTCATTTGTTAAGTGGTCGGCGATTATCAAGCAAGAGGAGAGAAAATGATGGCTTACTTACAGGAGGTACAAAGAATGTTCTCGACATTTATTACTTATAACATTCAACTTCTTTTTCGCATTAAGAATACTCGGGTGGATGCTCTTGCTAAGCTCGCCTCAACAAAAGATACCGAGTTACTAAAGGTGGTTCTTATCGAATTCCTTGCAAAACCAAATATCGAAGTAGAGCCCTAAATAGCCATACTGGTTGGCAAAAAACCATCGTGGATGGATCCTATAATGAAGTATCTACAAAATGGCGATCTCCCCGAAAGTAAAGACGATGCAAAACGACTAAGAATGAAGGCAGCTCACTATATCATCTATGATGGGATGCTTTATCGAAAAAGATTTAGTTCACTGTTATTGTTATGTGTTGATGAAAAAAAAGCACACTAAATTATGAGGGAAATTCACGAAGGAATATGTGAAACCCATTCAAAGGACAGGTACTTGCGAATAAGGTTAGACAAAGGTATTTTTGGCCAAATATGAAGAAGGATACAATGGAATTTGCTAGAAGGTGTGACAAACGTCAACGATTTGCGACTATTCCTAGAATGCCACATGTTCCTCTAACTCCAATGATTAGTCCATGGCCATTTGCAGTATGAGGAATCAATATTATCGGAATGCTTCCATTGGCGTGAGGTGGATTAAAGTATATAGTAGTCGCAATCAATTATTTCACCAAGTGGACAAAAGTTGAAGCCTTGAATACCATTTCCGCAAAGAAAATGATAGATTTTATTTACAAATCTATAATCAGCCATTATGGTATACCACATACTATAATCTCTAATAATGGGAAACAATTTGACTGCAATGAGTTCCATAACTTCTACGACAACTTAGGCATCAAGAAGAGCTTCTCCGCTGTTGTTCATCCATAAGCCAATAGACAGGTTGAGGCCATAAACAAGATACTTAAACAGAATCTAAAGACAAAGGTGGAAGAACACAAAGGAGCTTGGCCAGAAGTACTCCCTGAAGTATTATGGGCTTATCGCACCACTCAACAAACCACTACGGGAAAGAGCCCATTCTCTTTAGCTTATGGATACGAAGCAATGGTACTAGTAGAAATTGGTGCGAGCTCTCTACGACGATCTACCTATGAGCAAGATCAGAATAACGCGCTAATGAGGATTGAGCTCGATCTTTTAGAAGAAAGGCGCAAGCAGTCTCAGTTTCGGATCACATCATATCAACAGCGTATTGCTCGATATTATAACAATAAAGTTAGAAGCACGGGATTTAAAGTTAGTGATCTTGTTCTTCGACAAGTCCTACCTAATAATAAAGAGCCCAGTGCTGGTGTATTTGGACCCACTTGGGAGGGACCATATGTTATTGATGTCGTCATTCGACCTGGGACACATAAGTTAGCTCGCACTGGTAGACAAAAAATCGAGTATGCTTGGAATGCAGAACAACTTCATCGCTATTATCAGTAAATCTTCATGTATATCTTCATGCATTTTCAACAACCTAGGGGGCATCTTGTATTCGTTATTCGTTATTCTTCATCATTCATCAATAAAGATGTCTTTTTTTCGATTATTCAATTTTATTTGGTTCATTTTTTATAGTTTTATGGCAGTATTCGAACACCATAAAACTCGAGGGGCAGTGGGATCAGAATGTTATCTCCTACTTGCTTCCTAAGGGACTAGGCAAACGTCCATTTAGAGGGGTTAGAATTTTAGATCATTGAATTTCTAAAATTTCTTAATCTTAAGATTTTCTCTTCGCTTCATGCCATAGCATGTTATATTACGCAATTTCCCTCCTCGAACAACAAAGTAACTAAGTAAAACGTTCATTGTTTAATGTGATATATTGCTATATTACTTTTTACCGTGGAACTTTTGAAAAACAGTATTGAGTTCGCATCACTCATACTTGTTGTTTTCTTAAGCGACCTAATCTTTCCTAATACTTAAAACCCTTTTTAAATTAGTTAGATTCAAATCACAATAGCGTACCGATCAGTCATCTAGTGATTGACTACTTGGTTAAACTATGCATCTTTATATTACAATGCAGTGTTTTCATTGTTTTGCAGGAATAAATATTTGACAAGAAAATATTCATTGATAAAAGCTTGCACCTGTATGCAAGCAAAGTATTACAAAAAAAAAGGGACCAACCTGCATTATTTTGAAACTTTTTAAAAAATAATAATAAAATCTATATAGATGTGCTCGCTCCACCGTCTTTAGTTTTCACAGTTTCGGCTTCTTTCTAGCTCTGGACAAGCTCGACCACATCTTTACCAAGGATGGAAAAGTCGAAATCTAGATGCTCATAGAAGATATTATATATTATAGTCGACGAGGCAATGTCACCAGTTTTTCTTTCCAGCTCCTTGCCTTCAGTGGCCTTGAACTCTTCTATAGTCTTGTGAGCCGCCTCTGTTGTCACCTCTTTCAGAATATCTGGATGCTCGGCGATAGTCTTCTTAAGTTCTTTAATTTTTTCCTCGAGCTTCTCCTTTTCAAGCTTTTCCTTGGCCAGACCCTCGTGCAGCTGCTGATTCTCCAACTCGAAGGATTTTCTCTCTTCTTCGCGAGCCTTCTCCGAGTCCTCGAATGCTTGGGTTATTTCTTCGAATTTTTCAGCACTCTCCATGCATTCAAGTACCGGGTCATACATCAAAACAATAGCTGTAGCGGTCTAAAAATATAACACACATCAATACAAGAAAAGTGCGTTGAAGAGTGAAGAAAGAAGATGCTTATGTTTGCCAACATCCTCATTGCAGAACTGAAGGGGACCTTGGTTAGTCGTCGCTTCATCTTCTCCCAACCATTCTTAGAAGTGAAACGGTTGATAAAAGCCACGCTCATGCCTGCTTTTTCTGGCAGTTAGCAGAGGTATGCGAAAAAGCTCCTCATCCTTATCGGCCTGGCTAGGTCCCGCAGAAGAAGTGGCTGTCTCCTTGGATGGCTCAGACTAGTTTGCAGTTTTTGAAGGCTGAGAAGGAAGCGAGCTTGTTGGATATCCTCGAAGGCGACTTTTTGTTTCTTTGAAGTGTCAACCTTCTCTTTCCCTTTCGTCAAAGAATGGGGTGTGTTGTCTGGTGTTTTGGATTTTGCCATTGACCCCAGAGTTGAAGGCAGTGCTCGCAGTCTGCTGCCAATTGCCATTTCTGTTCAAATATGATTGGTTAGCATGCGAGGTGTATAATGCGACAAAAAAATAAATAAATAACTACCTTCTTTCTGCTGAGAAATTGGTGGCGATGCAGCTTCTGAAGACGATGGTTCCGAGACGGTAGGAGTGACAGGTGCTTTTCATTTCCTGGGTTTGGAAGACGAGGCACCCTTTTCCTTCTGTTTCCTTGGTTTCTTCTTCGAGCTCGAGAGTTTGGTCAGACGGTTGGCAGAATCTAGAAAAACGACTCCCCTTAGAAGCAGTCTACAAGCAACTATGTTCTTAGTCATCCCAAGCCTCTTCCAATCAAATTCTTCGGTCGGAAGGTTGTTTATTTTATACACCCTTTCGAGTTGCTCTTTAGAGAGTCCTGGTCGTTTTCTATTATCTGCGATAACATACGAATGCGATCAGAATAATATATTTATATAGAGAAAGTAATAAGCTGAAAGTTACCTACTAGGATTTTGAAAGAAGCCGTTATCCACGTAGTCAAAGTGGAAAAATAGATTTTTCCATTTTCCTATGTTGTTGCGGACTCTGTGGATAGTTTTTATTGCTTGGTTCGACCACTTGCTCACATAAAATAATCCGAAGTCTGATGAGTTCGATTTTACTTGGTAGAACCAAGTGAACTCTTTAGGAGTGAGAGGTTCTAAACTTAATTTATAGTATAATATATATAGACTTACCATATATCTATATGCGTTTGGAGTTAGTTAAAAAGGGACAGCTCCATAATAGTCGACGATTGATTTTATGTATAGATGAAGTGGGAGGTGAACACCACATCTGAGAACTACTTCTGAGAATGAGGCAATTCCGTGAGGAGGTATGTGTGGTCGATTGAACTCTGTGGAAAAGTGAAGAGGGACGTCGATTTTGTAGTTGCATATGATCTTTCTGAGCTTGTTCGTTGTATAGCTCGTCTTTATATTAGTACATGACCAATCTTCCTCTACATAGTGATAACCCGTTGCGAATGTAGGGGCATCTCTGATATGCCGAGACTATTGATCTTGAGAGAGGTCGCCTATACGAGGACTAATTTGTCTGGTCCCGGTTATTTCTACTTCAGGTTCTGGCTCAAGATAGCTTCGAGGTTTATAGAGCTAATGCTTGTATTGGATGATTCTCCGGAGAATGCATTCCCCACCCTAAATTCCTCACTACTAGACATCTGAAAGAAGAAATATGGGATGAGTTTAGTCTTATGTGAGCATCAAGGATCTTTGCTATATGCGAGCAGTTTGGGGTCATAAATCCTAGGATTGCATTGATAAGCTGTTCATCGAATTTTTTCTAATCGATCTACGGATTCATAAAAAATATATTCGAGCAACTCTTCAGTAATTCGTCACTCGACTGATTATGGTTTTCAAAACATCAAGGTTTCATATCCTAAATTTCTCCTATGAGTTCATCTATCAATCATCTAAAAATAATTTATTCTATAAATTAATGGAGAGATTCTGAAAAATTCTCATTTTTCAATCCATCGGAATGTGGGGGTGGTTGTATGTTCAAGACATTTAGGTACTACGATTTGTCTATTTCTAGAAATAAGCTCTGTAAATGAGGGTTTTTCTAAAAAATCGAAGAATAATAAGAGAGAGAGTGTGTGTGTGTATACTAACCTTTCTTCGAAAACTGAAGAACTGAGATGTCGTCTGAAAGATTGCGGTGATGATTTCGTCGGAGAAGATAATGAATTTGTGCGAGCTGCAAAATAGAAAAGGACGCAGGAAAGATTTGCCTTATAGACACTTCAAATTTCAGAAATGAGAGAAACATGAGGCAATAAAGTTCGAGTTTTGAAGAAGAGGTGGATGGATTTTCGATATATATATGTCTGAAGCATCATCAAATTACAGCCGTAGATCAAGACATTTAATTTTCAGATCTAAGGGCCGAAGTTCACGCGGGAGTTAATTTTCCGAAATTAAATGAGTATCTTTTCAAAATTTGAAACGTCTCGATTTAAGACAACAATTGGCGTCATTGCTATCATCGTGTCTGCTCAAAAACGGAAAAGTCTCCTCGAGTTTTGCTATTCTTCTGAGAAAAGATAACACATGGTTGCATCTGTTAGGAAAAGGTACGCGTGGTTATGAAAAGATGGGATTTGAGAACTGGCAACTCTTCGAAGATCTCAAGATTATGTCATGATATCGCATTTTTTAAGCTCGTACTTATCAGAGAATGAAGCTCAATTTTATCCTAAATAACTAATAGAACTGAGGGGCAATTGTTATGCAGTCTAAAAATCTATATGTTGGTCAACACCAAAAAAGGAAAGTTACCGACTAAGTGGACGTGTCAGGTCGCATGAGACTTTTCTTGATTAAAGAGCGATCTCCTCCGAATGAGTTAAGTGCGACATCCACCGAGTAAGTTAAGTACGATCTCCTCCGAATAAGTTAAGTGCGACCAGAATAAAAATAAAACTAGATCAAGTTTCATCAAACGGATAATCTACAAAGAAGGAGAAATAAAGTTTTTCCTTGAAGATTGACCAATCGTTCCATTTAAATTATTACCCATTTATATTGTTACTCAAATTGTATTTTCTGATTATACACTTATACGTTTTCACAATTAGGAAACATTGGGCTACCCTCACCTATATAAGGGGAGTTCAATGCTACTGTGAGTGATCTTTTTTTTTTTTTGGAGAACTTTGGGACTTTTACTTTTACTTTTTCTTCCTAGACACACTCTGTACTCTCGACTCCCACTTTGAAATTTAACGAAACTCTTGTAATTTTCTAGAAAATAGTGAAAAACAATAAATGTAGGCTCATCTTTTTTGGGCTGAATTACTATAAAAGTCTTGCATCTTTACTTGCTTTGATCGATCAACCATTTTTACACACAAACCACATCTTACAATTTTCTAAATTCATTGTTGACAAAAATTTCGTCAATGAGATAAAAAAAGAGTGACACAACACTAATAATATAGACAGTTTATGTAAAATAAATTTACTGTGAATGTATGATTTATGAGTTCGACAAATTAGAACAATACTTAGATCGATACAAAATATGCTCACTTTGTCGTGATAATCCAAACCTAAGACGTCTTAGCGGAAGGCCCAATAATTTCCCACTAAGCTAATTCGATTCTTAAATATGTTTTTTTTTTCTCTTTTTTTCTTTTCGGGTGAGGTGTTAATTAATGTTATACTTGGGTTAACGTTGGGTGAGTTTTGAGTGAGGCATGGATGGAGTGGCAGTGGTTGAGCCAAGAAACACTGACGGAGTCAAGTTAGAAAAAGACGAGTGGAAGAGCTTAAAATATTGAACTATTGTTGTTTCAAAAAAAAAAAAAAAAAAGATTTATATTTCTGTCTGTGTTTAGTTCTACTTTTATTTTCTGGGTGTCTCTCAGACCCAGAACTTATCCAAAAAAACGAATGTCCGTTTATATAATTTGGATGGAATAGTTGAACCGACAAAGTGTCTTGTCTTAAAATATTCTCACAATTAAAAGAGGTGATATTAAAAATTTGAATCTTATCTAACTTTTACAAGTCGAACCGAATAAAAATAGTTGTAGAAAGATTCACCGTCGAGATTTCAGCCACTTTTTTTTCTTATAAATAAAGAAAGTGTGGCGGGATTTTAAAAGAAAAATAAAACTATCTCCATTGAGTGTCTTGGAAAGAGTTGGGAGTTTTTGATGTGTCACGTGTCCGGTAGCCAGTCACATATGTTACTTTCTCTACACGTGTCGGTCATATGCTTTTTCATAAATTAAGGAGTACGAAGTTATTAGAATAATGACATTTGGAAATGTAAAAGTAAAACATAAAGCATTGCAAGTCAATGGTCGGAACATTTACACTGAAAGGGATAACCTTTGTTCTGGTCACTTGTCCCTAATGAGTTTATGCCTTTCGTTCTGCTATCATGATGCTAAATTTTTATTTTTAAAAAAACCTATATATTTTTTATTGAGGGAAAAAAGAAAAAAGAGAGAGAGATTGTAATGTGTTTTGGAAAATCTCAATTTATTTATTTTTATAAACAATCTCAATTTATTTTATTGATCAGATTAGAATATTTACATTTTTTTTCAAGCAATAGCTCTTGTGGTTGTAGGGCAGGTGGAACTCCGGTAGTGGATTGGTCACGGTTGGTGGAGGTTGAGCTTCACCCGCCGATTTTATGTCGCACTTGAGAAATTTTATTTTTTTTAATTATTTTTTAATCTTTGTACTTGCACTTGATAGATTTCTATTTTGCAATATTTTGAAAAGTAATTATTTTTTTCCCTTGACTTTTTCTGTCTTAACATCTTGTAAATTTAATATATAAATTTAAATTCAAAATTCTAGATTACAAAGATGATGATTGACATTAAAAGGGAAAAAAAAAATTATTACCTATGAACTAAAAAAAGGAGAAATATCCCAATATTTTATTTGATTTTTGAATTTCACAATTTTATTTTTATTTTTATTTTTGCTTGAAGAGAAATATCACAATATGATAAAAGTTGCAAGTACAATATGATTTTATTTTCCTTTATGGATATAAAAACACTAATATTAACAATTAACAGTATAGATTTTCAATGTGATGGTTACAAAAATAAATTCTATCCTTTTAATTCTATTAAACATTTTTCTAATATATTTAATTATAACTATTGTATTAAATTCAATCCTTCCTATTAAATTCCCGATCAATAAGAAAAAACAAAATCGTCCTGTACTCACCCTTACATTAAACAGGGCTAATTTGAGAGAGATATGTTTTCCCAGTATCATATAAAAATCAATATTAATCATTAGATACCGAATCTTATTTAACCATAAATAAACCCAATCATTTAATAATGTGATAATAGAACCCCCAAACTTAGGTTTTAAAAACTAAACTTAGACAATCGAGTCTCGAAAAAGTAAGTAACAAAGAGGTATAGTGTGAACAAAAAATACCAACGATTCAAACCGAAAGGACAAATTTTAGAAACAAAGGAAGGAATCTTCCCAAAACGAAAACCAGCCAAAAAAAAGTTTTAAACAATTAAAAAGAAAAAGAAACATTAAAAATTTACAAAAGGGGGAGTAAGACATGTTGTGCAAGTAAGGTTTCTGGATCTAATTGGACTAAACGATAAATAATTAAAAAAGAAAAAGAAAAAAGGAAAGTAAAGAGGTTAGCTGTAGCTAAGCTAAGATGTTAAAGGACATAGATGACAGATGGAATCTAAAGTAGTATGATTCTCGTAAAAGTATATTATTAACATTAAAATCGCATGTGACTGCCTGTGAATACAGCATGGCTTATGTTAGCTCCTCGGCCAGCTACCAAAACATAAGGATACAAAACGTGATCCGAACCAAGGCCTTGGGCGCCAGATCAGGAACATAATACATAAAATTACTTCCTTCTTGGACAAGGAACGTGCCTTTATTTTTATTTTTATGTTTATTTATGTATATATATATATATATATATACTATATATATATATATATATAAATATTGTCCAGAACAATGGACTAAAATTGATTGGTCATGTGTGTCACAAATTGGGTTACGTTAAAAGTAAAGATATATAATAGTTATTGTTTTCAATTTAGATGTCAAATTTCACCGATACAAACATTTATTGCATCGGTTTTAGGAGTTAGTAGAGATGTAGAAACTTATACATAAAGCAAAGGGATTAAAAAATCAAGGGAAAATTTTCTATTGTGGAATCAAGATGGGTTTTGTATGTTATAATTATCCATGATACTGGAAATATAAGAGAAGATTAATTAATATGTGTCTTAGTTATATGTTTTATAGGACCATGTCCATGTGTTTAGTTATTGGAAAAGGTGGACCGTAAAAAATTATTCTAAAACTTGAGTGTGGCTATATATATATATATATATATATATATTTGCTTTTACTCGATTGGAAATATCTATTGAAGAGTTTCCCAATGCAGAATGAGAAACCTGGATTCCTATTCTGTGCTGTTTCTATGGTTGTGGGCTTATGGCTTTTCACTCTTTCAAGATCTAGAAACCGAAGAGGGGAAGGAATGTCTTTTGGGCTACCATGGGCTGAAGAATATTTTTTTCATAAATAGCAGTTTTAAATATGTATATTAGTTTCATAACAGTTTTCTTAAAAAAAAACTACCAAAAACTGCTATGAATCTAATACAATTCTTCAAAACTGCTATTCAGCCTAATTTCCTATGGGTGGGGGGACTCCTACTATGTTAGGCAAATGCATGGACCTAACAATTAGTGTTTTGGGCCAAAATGTCTTTTCCAAGAGCATTGTGTATAATGACTCTTTAGGAATACCAAATTAGTGACTGATAGTGAATCCCTGTAGCTGTGACTGCTGATTAATCCTAAAAAGGTCATAAATTTTTTTATAATAATACAATTTAGCAACTACTGTCACTAATTTGTGATTCTCCTACAAAAAGTCATTTTGAAAAGCAGTCCTAGAAAAATCATTTTAGCTCAAATTACTCCTATAAGACCATTTCCTGCTACATAATGTAGTTCCATGGTCAAATGTGTTACAACTCCAGTTATATATGGAGAAAATTTTCAAAGCGAAATTTAGGCATAGTATCCACTTTAGCCTTATATTTTAGCAATACCCACTTTTTTTATTTTAATTGTTCTATGCTTTTTTTATTTTAATTGTTCTTTGTATACATTTTATCTATAAAATACTTGTGATCTACATAAACAGGTGAATCTAGTTAAAAAAAATTAAAAAAAATGGGTATCTATGTAAATATGATTTAAAAAATAGGTATTTATGTAAATTTCTCATTTTCAAAAGACGAAGCAACAAACTTGGATTAGGCTGCCCACCGCTAAGTGTCATATGGGCTTAGAAACAATTAAGAGAGGCCCATAAAGGGCACTATATATATATATATATATATATATATGAGGAAGTTTGATTTTTTATGGTAAATTTAAAAAAAAAATTTGAAAATCTCAGATTTTGAAATTGTTTGAAAAACTCTGGTTTTTAATTAGAAAAATACTACTTTTAAATGGATTTAGAAAAATGATATTTTTTATTAATTGATGAGATATTTAAAATAACTGGGTAACTTGACTGGTTACTTTAAGTAACTAGATTGGTTACCCAAGTAACTCAACTGATTATCTCCAGTGCCATTGAAAAATACCAATTTTAAAAGAAAGTGATATAATAAATAAAGTCTTAAAAAGTGATATTTTTTCTTAATCTATATGGGATTTTTGGAGTTTTCAATTTTTGGTGTTTTGGGCTTGGAGTTTTATAATAAGCCCTATATATCTAATGGAAAGATGTAGATGTCGTTCTCCTTCACTTTCCTCGTGAACATAGTCATTTGGTGAAATTATAATTTACCCATTTTAAATATGTTATTTTGTTGTGAAATTGAGGACAAGTACACAAATCGTTTCTTAATTGCAAGTTAGATAGGTTTTGGAGATATCCTTCTCCACTTTCCACGTGAACATACTCATTTGGTGAAATTATAATTTACCCATTTTAAATATGTTTTTTATATAGAAATTGAGGACAAGTTCACAAATCGTTTCTTAATTGCAATTTAGATAGGTTTTCTCTCTAATTTGATAAGATTCAAAAAATATAGGACGGTGATTGTAGGTATAGTCTAATGCTAACCATATTTCCTCGAGACAAGGAGGTTCAAAGTTTGAATCTTCTTGCTAAAAAAAAAATATAGGAAGTATATGTTCATTGAATCTCACTTTTTTATTTCTTTTTTTTTTTTTTACCAAACAAACTACTATTCCAATTTATAATGAATGAGGAGACTAAAGAAAGAAGAAAAAAAAATGAGTGAAGGGGGTGGAGGTAGGGGTGGCAATTTGTGTCGTGTCGTGTTTAACCTAATCAAATCGTGTTGTCAACAGGTTAATCTACGTATCACCTGTTTAATGAAAACGATGTGCAGATTAATGGGTCAAAACGTATATAAATAGTATAATTGTTAGTTTACTCGATTTTTTTAATTAAGTTTTACTATATTAAGAGAAACTAGTTCATTAGCTTTATGTTTTTTATTTTATCTACAAGAAATTCGTGAAAAAATATTCTTTTTGAAAATAATTATTTAATATAATTTATTAAAAAATTATTTAATCGTGTCAATTCGAATCAATTTTGTGTCAAGCAGGTTCAACTAATCGTAGGAGTTTCGAGTCGTGTTATCATGTCATGACCTATATTGCCACCCCTAGGTGGAGGTGTGGGTGGTAGGATTTCGTCCATGAATTGCTAACAAACTAAAGGAGCTAAAAGTGTCTCTTAATCCAATTTCTTCCAATTTCTCTAAATTCCATCCATTATTTTCTTTCATTTCACTTTTCTTCTACAACAATTATATATTATAGCCTAAGCCCTAAGGTCCCCTTTGGCTTCTAACTCGTTTTTTATTTTTATGTTTTAAATACATAAAAACGGAATGACTCATTCTAACATAGTATTTCCAAATTAACTAGCTCATCTTGATACACTTAAAAAAACAAAAGAATAAGAAAGAAAAGGAGTCAATTTTCACCTCATAATCCAAAAAAGATGGAAGTTTAATTTCCAAACTTACATAATAACCAAATAAGTTTTTAATTACTGATTCCCAATTTCTCGCTTCAAATTAAGTTCTTAAAAATACTTAAAAATGGAACACCAACCAAATCCACTAAACATAAACTTTTTTTTTTAATTAAAAAAATATTTTGGATCAACATCAGCAATGACACTTAATTCTTTTAAAGAATATTATCATTTTTATACTTTCTATTTTTACACTTTGTTCAAATTATATCTTGTATTTTAGTTATTATTAACATTGACTTTTAGATTTGAAATCTGACACAAATTTAAATACTGACACTAATTTAAAGTTGTTAATTCACTAAGATGCCATTTAAAAAATTAAAAATAAACTGTATAAAAACTGATCTAAAAATAAGTTATTAAATCATCTTGTTAAATTAATTGCTCTAAATTGGTGTCAAAATATAAATTTGTAACAAATTTTAAATCTAAGGCTATGTTTGATAGAGACGAAAGAAAATATGAGAGAGAGAAAAATTGAGAGGGAGAGAAAATATGTATGATGAAAAGGAAAATATCTTTCCTCTATAGTTGTTTAGTATAAAGAGAAGAAAGAAAACTAACTTGTTTAAAAATGATTATTTTATTTTTAATATAATGATTTTAAAAATTAATATGTAATCTTAATTTAGTAAATTTATTTTTGTGATTGATTAAAGTGTTTTGCTTTCTACTTTTCTCTTTAATTTAGAGTAAAAAATTTTTGTGAGCTTCGTTTCACTTTTTTCTCTCTCATTTTCTTCTCCATTTTCTTTTCCTCTTCCTTTTCTTTCCTACCAAAAAATTAATTTTTCTCTTTTCCTTTATATTTTCTCTCGTATCCTATCCTTCATTTCTCTTTTCTCTCCTAATAACTACAACTATAAATTGAACAAAATATTAAAATAGAATGTATAAATTTGATACTTTTCTTTTTTTTTTTTTTAATTTCATTTTTTAATATATCTCTTCTCTTTAGTTTGACCTTTTCACAGGAGATCGATGGTACTCGTGGATGCCACCTCTTAGCGAATACAATCACGGCAAAGTTACTGGGACAAAAAATTTACTGTCCAGTCAATGTCATTTCAGGATTTTGATACATCACTTCACGAGAGTCATTTTAATTGTCCTACGTTGTTGTTTCGTTTGAGCACCTCCCTTGATCATGTCTGCAATGTTTGAATATCGTATATATACATATATCCATCTCTGATTTTTGTGGACCCCTCCAAACCAAACCCGAGGACCACTATACAAGTAACTAGAGTACTACTCTAGTCAAATTAAAATATATAGTACTACATGAATCCCTGAACAATGTTCCAAAAGTCATTTGATATTTTTTTTTGAATAAAAATTAAAAATTAAAACCTTAAGTTCTAGTCGTGTATATATTTTCACTTTATCAAGAGTACTAATCATTTTTGCAATAAATCTTCTCAGCTAGCTTCAGAGACAATTAAATAACATGTATCGTTTTCTGTATTATGTTTTGTAATTATGTCAAATGATACAAAATTCAAGTAGACACTCAAAAACGTATTATAAATAGGATGTATAATTACCTAGATATAATTAAATTACCCAACAACATTTGTATTTAAGGAATATATATATTTATCATAAAGTTTGTGTGTGTACATATATGTTCATCATCATTCATCCTGGTGGAGTTGACCCATATATTCATCATGATCAGCCTTAATATCGATCTTACTGATTTCAGAGCCAACTAGTCTTAATAAAATCTTCATTTCATGTGTGGACCTAGCAATGTTATATGATCTTCATTTCATGTGCGGACCTAGCAATGTTCCTACTCCCTCCCCCCCCCCCCCCCCAACTACTGTTCCATTATAGCCTATAACTTGATTCAAATATATATATGAAAAATGCTAATAATGGTTTTTTATCGACCTTTATGTTATTAGTTGACACATATCTTTTTCACTTTATCATACAGTTAAAATAGATAATTTATCATTTAATTATTTTATTTGAAAAAGTGAATAGAACACATGTCAATCAACTAAAAAGAGTCCAACAAAGAGATTATAATATAGAAGCTTTTGTTAGTATTTCTCTTCAAGTATATATAACACATAATTATTTTTTCTTCTTAGTGTATATATTTATCAAACAACTGTTAGGCTTTGTGTCCTAAAAGCATGTATATTTTGGATATTTGTTGAATTAATAAAATAATATTTTTCTATTTGGATCTGTGCATAATTTGTATGTCTTTAAATATCAGAAAATCCCTAATTTATTTGTGTGATCACAAATTTAGTACATAAGTATTATATACATGAGGATTAGATTTATGAATAATAAACTAAATATAGTCCGTAATAATTAATTAAAGTTTGAGATATTTAATTAAATATTATTAGTACGGTCCATTAACATTGAGAATGTAATAGTCTTATTCAAACTATTGATGTATTGACATCACAATGGAGGTACTTTATATAATTTGATTATATAGGATTAGATCGGAATCTCACATAAATTTCGTTAATTATTGAGAGTTAAAATAATGTCACTAGATGATTATATGTAAATCAATCTTAATCCTGAGTAGTTATAGACTCCTATTTATAACATTATGTTCTTTAACATACTTGTTAAATGTTTGTTTTTTAAACAGATCGAAATACTTATATCTTGAGAGCATGATGAGATGAGTAATTAGGAATATAACTTACAAATATGAGTAGTTGAGAATGTCCTTTGTATATTGATTCAGGACTTGAACAGTTTGAGTACTCAATTTATAATAGATTTATCAATTAATTGTTCATTAGAGAATCAATGATACACAAGGATAAAAATGTAATTAGAGAGGTAAACGAAATATAACCTAGCTCCAATTATGAATTGTCTATGGAGGATTGAACTACTTGTAATGATTAAATCGATGGACAGCTCGTTGTTTTCTAAGTAAATTAATTCTGTAACTTCAAGACTGCAATTCTAGATTTTTAGTAGAGTAATACTGGGATTAATAAATTAGACAAATTAATTAAAGAGTTTAATTAATTGTCATAATTTATTGAAGCTTGAATTACAGGTCCATTACCAATTCCATCTCTTACAAACATTGTACTGGATATTACATTATTTCTGTTACTACACACTTTGTCTAGATAAATAGTTTATCTATATGTAATTAATAATTGTTATTAATTAATTAATTAATTAATTTTGAATGAATTAATTTAAATTTATGGAAGGATAAGTTTCCTAATTTTTTTTAATTTTTAAATTTAAAAATATCTAATTATCAGATAATTAGATAAATAGAAAATGGAAAACTGACTAAAGTTTTTTTAGATATATATATTAATTAATTAGATTAATTAATTTATATATAAATATAAGCTTTACGTTTAGTAAGAAAAGAAGAAGGAAACTTACATTTCCTATTAAAACAATTGTTACGTTTTTTTAAAGGTTTTATATATATATATAGATATTAGATTAATTAATTAATTAAATATATAAATAAATAAAAAAAAAACAACGTTTTCTTCTAAACGTTTTACATATATATAAAAATTAATTAATATGATTAATTAATGAATTAATTAAATAGTTTAATATATATATATAAAGGAAACTCTATAAAATACACTACGTATTATTTTCAACAGAGCCTCTATAAAATAGAGAGAAAAAAAAGAGTCTTCTTATTCTCTGTAGAATAAACTCTTGTAATCTCATGTGTTAAGAAAATTGCAAGGGGCAAAAGTGTGAGTTTAAGAAATTATACGCAATGCTCCCATGTTCATCTAGCTATGCTTGAGGCTTAGATTAAAAGATCATGGTTTGGAAAACAGTAAAACTAGGATCCGCTGATAGGCTATAAGAGGTATTAGATTTATTCTTTTTGTTTATTCCTATTTGCTATGAATTAATACTCTGCACTTATATAGTCAATTGTTTTGAGAAAATTTTTGAATGTTTCTGGGCCAATCTTTCGCTGCAAAAATCGTTTTAAAACCAACAACAACATGTACTATGATAAGTTATAATGTCACGATTGAAAATCTAAGGCTGTGATTTTTAGTAATTTTAAGTGAAAATAATGATAAATAATAGTTTCTAAAATTTCAGATTAATTTAAATATTTGAAATTTAAGTTTTAGTCCTCAAAAGTAAGTACATTACAAGATTGGACAAATTTGATAATCATAATATTATCTAGCAGTTTTAAATTTCCAATAAATTCTTCATTTTAAGTTTAAAGAAAATCCTAATTAACTAGTTTAAAAACTTTTATTAATTTATGAAGTTTAATGAAACAATTCAATTTAAAACCCTAGGCCCAATATTCAAATAATTTACATAAAATTATTTGATTTTCTAAGTACTCGATTTAATAGCAAAAATCATCCTCATACATCTGCTCCGTAAATATTACTATTGGCTAAATAAATTTGGCTTAGAAAAGGAAAATTAATATAGAGTACAAACTAACCAATACAGAGGATTAGAACTACAAGCATATGCTAACCATACTTGTCAAGCCACCAGAATAATTACCACAAAATAAATCGACACCTGAAAAGAGGAGGAGGTAGGGAGGGTGAGCACGTAAATGCTCAATAGAAATTCAATTACCTTTTTGAATTGTTGCAATTTTTTTTTTAAACCTGCATGGTTAATACCTTTTCCAAAGTTCATTTATAAACCAAGTTTATAAAATAACTGGTATCCAGAATAGTCATATATTTAAAACTAATACCAGAAATATACATATCATAAATCAACCTATCCCATGAGCTCACATCCTCTCATTACAAACTAGAGTAACTCGTACTACATTTACTAAGTACTCTCTATCTGATAACTATCCCAGAAGATCATAGGGACACCTATGTGTCTAGCCTACCGAATCGGAGGGGCAACTGAATGCCTACACCTACAGGATGGGAGTAATCAGGAAAACCTTGCGCAGGTTTATGGGTTTTTATTGAAGACGGATGTACTAGTCTACTTACTACAATACCGCAATGCCTAGGATGTATCTCATGTGTGATCCTATGGTATGTACAATATATAATAAGATATATATAATAACTATACAGAACATAATTAAACAATGTATTAAAACTCTACTTGATATTATTCTAGAATTTATTGTACCTTAGGTAGGAAATCTGCTAAATCATCTAACATCAGAATTTTATAAACATGTATAGAAATCTTACAGTCTAATTCCAGAATAATCAAAGATTTTTCAACAGTTCATTAAAATATTATTTAATTCACGATTTTTCACAAAATAGTCATAATGCAAATTTTAAATTAAATCATGTATAAAACTAGGTAATTGGACCCCTACCTCAATTAAGTATCCAAATAGCGCTACGAACTATGAAGAAAGTTTGGCGTCGTTTGGGTGTTGTTTGGAAGATCAGGCGTCGTTTTCGAATATTTGATCGATAGGTTTGAAAACTCAATTTTTAATCGGAGCTTCAGATCGCGAAATGGACTACACCACTGAATTCAAAGTATGGTTAGATATATAGTTTGACTGATTCAGGTTCGGGCCCACGACATGGAAAACGAGATGATCTAAGCTATTAGATTTAAATTTTCTTGTTTATCATTAAATATAAGCAATACATATATCAAAATTTTTTGTTTTCGTAAGTACGTTACAAATATAAAATTTATTTTACAATCTAACGGTCGGATTGTAAAATTTAAATATAAAACTAAAATAGCTCAAAATTGATAAAAATGATAAAATTCAATTCGGGCAATATTTCATAGTGTTCCTCTTGTCGAGAGGAATCCGATGGAAGTAATTTCGCAGCCTGAGACGGCCGGAATCTTTGTCAGCGGCCAAATCTTCATACAGTCATTTTCCTCCATTGACGGCGATTCTCGTGGTTACAGGCGATGAAACTCCGGCGGGCAACTTGTCCCGAGATGGCCGTCTGATTCTGGGTGGTGGCGGCACTCGTAGTTGGCTGGAGGACGATCGTCGGCGACGAAGTCGTGGATGCCGTGCGTTGAGCACAGTGAAGAAGAAGGATACGTCGAGGGAGAGGGTGAGAGAAAAAGATATATATATATATATATATATGTCTATATAGTTAATTAATTAATTATTTATTTTTGCTTTTTGGTCGGGTACGAGGGAATGAAGGAGAGGGAGAGGAGAGTTAGATATATAAGTTTTGACTTTTCAAAATATGTGGGCCCCCCTTGTTAAAAAAAATGTATATAAAAATATGAGTTTTTACGTATAAGTTGTAGTAAATTTGAAACCAAGGTAGAGGCTACGGATATGAATCAGCTAGGGCTTGCGCAGGACTCAACTTAAGAAGCAAGTTGAAGGAAGCGTTAATATTAATTACCTTTTGCTAATTGATACTAATAATGTATACAACATCGTTAATTAAAAAACTTTAAAACTAGCTAATTATATGGTTTGATCGGCTTAACATTAAATATTGTACTGAAACTATACTGTTGAGTATATCGGTAGTAATTAAAGATCTTTTAATCAAGAGATTTTGCGAGACGAGAATAGTTGTGTAGTACTAGGCAGCACTAATAGTAATAAATGGATTTCTTATAGGATTAGGTTAGGCATTGTATTCAGTTCAAATTATATATGGGATAAACTAAAAGGCAGTAATAGAGATGATTCTACGCAACTTGGTGATAGAATTTTTTGGTAGCTATGAAAGATGAGAGTATACTTATGGACTATCTTGGGATTTTCTATTAGTAACAACATTTTCGCGATTTATATATATATATATGTATAGTTCCTAATTCAATATCTATTTTTTTTTACTTTATTTTTATTTTTTTAAATGTTGGATTAATTATCTAACGATTATTATAATTTGAGTAGTTGAAAATAATAATAAAAATAAATACCAATTATTAAATATTTTTCTCTCTCTACTTTTTATCATGAAAAAACTACACGAAAAATTTCACTTTTTATCATGAAAAAACTACACGAAAAATTTCAATTGGGCAAAACAATTCCTATGGATAGGTTAAAAAAAAAATACCTACTAGAANCACTTATTACAAAAAAAATAAAATAAAATAAGTCATGCACCGAAATCCTCACCTAAAACTCAATCCACATCCTACCCTGCCCTAGTACTCAATCTCAACCTTACCCATCTACTGAGTTTACCCTAATGAGCATCGATGACCGATATATTTTAATATAAACGTCATTATAAAAGTATATGTTAGCATTGATTCACGTAAATTTGTTCCAAAGTATTTCATTATATCTATTTGTTTGAAATCTATTAGTGAAAATCAATTAAATTTTTATCGATAGAAAATTAAAATAAAATATCTCTTATTGTACTATCGCTCCCACAAATCTACGTGTATATATTCATGAAGACCGAGAGTAATTCTCTCTTTCTAGTGGAAAGGCTTGCCATTGAAATTATGCCATTGAGCCGAATCACATCATATTAAACATTCGTATTCTTTATTTTGTAAAATTTAGATCAAAATAGAGTTTTTGGCTATATGTCTACACTTAAATAAAAAGCGTGCAAGTATCAAATGAGTCCATTTGTGACAATATGGGCCTCTACTTGATCATTAAATATAACTAATTAAAAGGGAAGTAGGTTAATTCCTTTATTCTCAGAGCAAAAATAAATAAATAAATAAATAAAAGGGACGCAGGTCAATTCCCCCTTGCTACATAAAGAAACTGATTCTCTTGGGAAAGCACGCCAGAAAAGAAGAAATCTTCGACCCTTCATATAATTTGGCCTGAGAAAAATGATTCGTTATAGCACTTTTCGCGTATTGAGCGGTAGTTAATATCAGTTGATATGGTAGTTATAGTCCCCATCAAGCTTAAAGTAACTAAGAGTCAAAAATAATATTTAGGAAAGGCAATTTGGGGGTCCAAACAAAGGTTTAGTTATTGGGCTACAAAGGGGGGGAAAAATTCAGAAAGAATGAGCGACCAAAAGCAAAGTATAATGGCAATATGGTATTTGTGTGGTGGTGCATTTGGAAGGAAGAAAGTTTTGTGATATGATTCTGAATTTGCTTGCTTGAGAAACTTGGAACTTTATTTGGTTGGAGGAGATTGCGTAAAGCTCAATAGAAGCTATATATAGTTACAGAGATTTTCATCTAAAGAGGGGACATATAAAATATGGGAAATGGTCCCCTTGGTCTAGTAAAGATCTGGCAAATTTTGATAACTAAAGCATGCATGAATAGTATAATATAGAGTACTAATTGCATAAATGTACAGTAACTTAAGTTATTAGCTAGGAACCTCTCTCTCATGCTCCAGCACCTATGTATTATAATTACCAAGTTGATTTTATTGATTCCATGTGGCAAATTTACAAGTAATCATACATTGAAATATAATAGATTATTGGGTAACACTTTGATTGTAAAAGGAAATACTTAGCTATAAATGTTGGAATTAATTTCTATTCTTCGTTGAGGAAATTTAATGTTATAAATTTGGATGCGGAGAAAATTGATTTGTTCTTCATGTTTGGGACTTGAAAAGAACTGTTTATTTATTTATTTTTTGTTGCATACATTAATTAATGTTGCAACTTTAACAGGGCACATAAGTTCAGTCAAAAAGCTAAATAAACTGCCAATGAAAAGTCTCGTCTCAGTTGGATCTCTGGGCTAATTTGTGTGAAGTAACTAATTCAGTTACCCAAGGCTCAGGGGATTAATATTTAAGGCAATCTTGCGTTAAAGTAGAAGTAGAGCTGAGAGTTACCAAAAAGCAAAATTAATGCGTTGAAATTTATGGTCTGTACAAGTTAATTAAAAGACGACAACAAATTCTTAATTAATAATTGTTGTCCCAAACTAATATTACCAGAACAATATAATTTGCAATATATAGTTGTATTTTGTATTACCATGTCGCAGTAAATTCACTGAATGTACAAATCTAAAATATTAAATGTAAACAATAGATTTGTTATTTTTTTTTTCGGTGATCATTATTTATGATTGAAATATCTAGCTAGTGCTTAATTAAGACGATATATAAGACGATGAACATATGTAACAAGGGGGTCCTCAAGACCTCGACAACTATATAGGTGTCTTAAGGGGCCATTACGATTATGAGCAAACTTAATTAGTTAATCCAAGAGCTGACAAATTAAATAATTAGATTCACTTGAACGTCTAATATTGATTACAATTATAGTACTCAATTGACTTAGCTATATTATACTTATTTGTACGGAAAACATCTTTTGTATACTTGAAATCTCGCAATTAAGTACTCTCGGCAAGTGACATGCATATGATTGCCTCTAACTCTTAATTCTTAAGCACCAAGCCGCCTCTACAGTCACGTGCCTATTATTGTATAATATGAATGTGTGTGTATATATAAAATTAATTATTTATACGACACATTATAACTAATTAACTTGTTATCATTATGATTCACACATAGTAAACACTATGAAGTATGTCGAAGTAGGTGAGTTATATATTATAATTAAGCATTTTACAAATTAATGAAATGCTTCTTAATGTCACGACTCAAAATCCAAGATCATAATTTTTAATGATTTTGAGTATAAATAAAAATAAATAAATAATTTTTACAAAATTCAGAAGAACACAAGTATGTGGATTTTCATTTTTAGTCCTCAAATCATTAGAAATTCTATATAAAAAAATATCCACTTTTAGTTTAATTTATCAAGAAAGATACACCAATTAAAATTCAAGAAAATTAAGTTGTACAAAAACTTGATTTAATAAAACTACAGTGTTGATTTAATAGATTTTTCATATCTTGAATGCGAATGTCTAAAATTTGATTTACAAAGTTATCAAAATTCCAAGTATTTAAAATTTTGAAAATAAGCTCCTTAAGAACCATTATATCCAATTTATACCCCAAAATCTCTAATAATAGTAAACACATCTTCATACATTCACTTAGTAGAATTAATGAACTTGGTTAAACAGTTAAACATAGAGAAAGAGTGAGATAAAAAAAGGTACCAACCAAAGAGGGATAGGACCATGAGCATAAACCAAGTGACTTGCCTAGTCAACGAGACAACTAACTTGAATAAACCACTTGAAAGGGAGGAAAACTAGGAGGGTGAGCTCGAAAGTTCAGTAGAGAAATTATTACCTCATTTTAAAATTTTTTTAGAGTTGAAAAATTCCTGTATGATTAGTTTAATTCAAAATACTTTTGCAAAATTATGTGCATATATACATAAAAATATCCAAAATCGATAATCTATATGCAAAATCGATAGTCCGTATGCGCGCGCGCGCGCGCGCGCACACACACACACACACACACACACACACACATATATATATATATATATATATATATATATATATATATACAGAAAGCATGATATCGGAAAATCAATCAGTTCACAAATACATGACATAAATCTACCCAAATCCATGAGTTCATCACTTCTCACTAATAGAAACTAAGATGTTGGCACTACGTGTGCTATACAGCCTGCCTGATACTTAGCCCATAACCAGAGGGGACACACGATACCAAATCTAGAGGAGTAACCGTATTGCCTATGCCTACCAAATGGAGAAGTCATCAGAAGAAATATCCCACACAAATTCACAAACTCTATACTATCGGTGGAGCCATAACGCCAAATTGTAAAAGCCCTATGATGCTAATTTTGTACTCATGTGTAATCGCATGATACGTGTACTCTTAACTAATGTGTAAAAATAGTCATGCAATAATTTAAGTTCAAATAGTACTCTGATTTTTAATAAAATAGTTAATTAAATTTTATAAAAAAAAATAGGCAGCATAACAGCCTTATTTTAATATATTCAAAAATAACATGCACTCAAAAAGGTATCAGAGCAATCCAACATATATAATACAATTCAATTCCATCACATATATCCTAAAATAGTTCAAAAATCATATTTGTCATCGTATATTGCAGAAATTAAGTTTTAATAAAAGACGATGTGAAACAGAGGTAACTGAATCCTTACCTTACTAGAATAGTAATACCACGCTATTGGATTCTTAAGATACCGTTGGACGATTGTTCGGAGGGTCAGGAACCAATTCTATGCCCTCGATCGCCTTCTCGAGAAAAACCAACTTCTCAACGGAGCTTTAAATCAATAAGTGAACCCTTCTATTGAATTCATAGTGTCTAAAATAGCTAGATTAGATATATAACTCGATCAATTCAAGTCCGGACTGACATCGGACCGGTGGCACATAAAACAAAATAAAATCTAAGCCGTTAGATATCGTTTTTCGTGCCGGTTACCAAACATAGTCAATATATATATATATATATATATATATCAAACTTCATTATTTTTTGAGTACATTCCAAAAATGACATTAGAAACATAATGGTATGGTTGGATCAAAAGTCAAACTCGAGCTAAAAAATAGACAAAAATGAAAACTTTTAATTTGAGCAAAATGGGATCGTGAAATATATACTTTGAGATTCCTCTCGACTATACAAACCTAACGAGCTTAAGAATACGTGGTGAAACGGTATGAAACGGCACTAAAAAATCAAAGTCCCTTCGCAGCCATTAAAGGCATTTCCCGTAACTATGGCACTCCGGTGACTCAGAACCGGTGGCACAGGTGTCGGGAAGTTGTGCTGGAGATTTTCCAGGGGCTGGGCTGGCCAGATGATAACCAATGGCTGCTCGATAGTCCTTGGATTGAGAATGAGTGAGACGAAAAAGGAGGGAGAGTGAAATCGGGAAGCAGAAAGAGATAGAAGATAACATATATATATAATTGGTTTTTTTAATAGTCTAATGTCTAAATTACTCTTAAAAAATTGGAAAATTACATTCTCTTCTTTTTATAGGAATTTCGTCTCGATATTCAAGTACAAATTGAGAGTATGAACAAGATTGTAAGAAATAGTCATTGGAAGTATAAGGAACACTTGACTATAGAAATTCAGAGTATTAAACCAGATGCGAGTTAACGAAAGTGTGTGAAATAGACACTCCTCACTTGGCACCATAATCTGCATCATACTGATGCATATAGTTGTATGGAATAAGGCTGCTTCCGAAGAGATATAGAATTTTAAGATAGCTCGTTGATAAGTACAAAAACCTTAATTCCAATGGTTGGAAATGACAACCTTAAGTATGTGAGTGATCAACAGATAATAATGATAACCATGGCTAGAAGTCAATAATACAGGACTCTGAATACTGATTGCAAGGTGCATATCAAATGTTAGATTTAAGAATACCGTCCCCTTGATCAAACCAGATCAACAATCTCCTAAGACATACCTATTTGTCTGCAATTAGAACCTAGACCTAGACAATCTCTGAGTTAAGGACTTTAATGGGAGTCCTCTTCCAAGCACAAAACATAATTGAATAACAGCAGATCAAATGTCAGATTTCAGAATATCATCCTCCTGATCAAACTAGATCAACAATCTCCTGGGACATACCTATTTGTCTGCAGCTAGAACCTGGACCTAGACAATCTCCGAGTCAATGACTCTAACTGAAGTCCCCTTCCAAGCATAGAATATAATCGAATAGAGTTTATGTTGGGATTTTTGCCCTAAAAAGCAAATCTCCAATTTTACCCTTTTTGAGTATAAACAACTTTCTCTTATATGCAATTATGATATTTACTAGATTAAACTATCTTAATTGAATAGTTTATTCACCTGAAAAAGACTGCATAACTTTATATATGTATAAAGAAACAAACATGATTAAGTGTTAATTATGAGGAGACTTGTTTCTTTATCTAAGTCTAAATGAATTAGTTTGCAATCTATAAATAAAGATAGAATACTTTATTTACTATAGGTTGTAGTATTTGTCTATCTCAACGGGAATGATGTGTCTTAAATCATTGAAGTATCTAACTTCTGATAGAAATACTAATATAACATAAACAAGTTATGTGTATTAAACTAGACTAGGTAACATAAAGAATTGAAGTGTCGTAACTCAATTCTTATATTATCACAAACTAGCTCTTAGTATATAGATCTTAATCCTTGATATTTGACTGGATTTGCTTTCATGGTTTATAGCTTTTTGATTTGTTAAAAGACTAGCTTCTATGAGGTGAATTCTGGCATATTAGAGGTTATGGCTTATGATTTGATGGGAATACCAAATAGTTAAGGATACTATATATTAATGCCACTTTAGGTTCTTTTAAGATTCATTGAATAATTAAATCTAAGATCTTAGTATTCACTCTGTAAATTGGTTGATAATTTTGTCTAAATGGCCATTGAGAACAAAATTATCGACAACATTATTCCTTGATAGAAAGATGGTAACTTAAAGGTAAATAGGTGTTGGAGGGGTATTACGGTAATTTTACCTATCCAACTACAACATTGTATAGGGATTCTATATGTGGTATAGAATATGCTAGATGGATCAGTTAATTAAGATTAGTTGATTAAATCTCTATAAAATATATGACATTTAATCTAAGAGTGCAGTATTGGACCTTTAGTGGAGTATCCCCTTTACTAATAATATTTATATAAATATCATAATAAGAGTTATTATGTATTTATCATATTATTGGAGCTTAGATTATTTAGATCTATTAGGTACCTTATCTAGCTCAATTAAGCTCATTAATTGGTTGGTGGTATTTGTGAAATTAGTATCATAAAACTGTGTAAAATAATAATTCTACATAGAAGTTAGTATTTTATAAATAATTTTCATGAGTTGGATATATTTATAAAAATACACCCAAAGTCCAAATTAGAGAATAAGCCCAATCCTAATTGGACTAGGGTTAGCAGTTTTTGGTCCCATATATATAAGATATATGAGAGAAAAACCTGCACAGTAACTCATATAGAGTCACACGCATAGACATAGGGAGAGAGGGAGAAAAATCAGCCAAGGTTGAGAAAGAGAGGAAAGAAAAAGAATCCTACTATCTCACAGTCCCATCCCACGTCCCGATGTTCCATAGGATCAAGAATATGTTCTTGATCGTTCTTCAACGAAGGTTTCGACTTGGTGCCCACTCGCCTCATCAACCAAGAGTAAGAGTATAGATAAGAAGATCTAGGGTTAGAGATTTGATTACCATCAATAAGAAGATCAAGGAAGAACACGCTACAAGAGGTAAACCCTAATCTCATCTTTAAGGTTTTGTATCTAGATTTGATTTATGTTGTACATGATCCTATGTATGATGCATATATATTATATGGTTATGAAAACTGTTTTTATGTAAAAATTTTAAAATCTAAATCCGCTAATTTTTTCCGCTGCATTCATGATATGATAATGTATTTTCTATATGTGCATGTATACATGATTTTTCTAAGTGTTAGGTCAATTTTTCCAACAGTTTAAGACAAAGAACAAGAATCCTTGTGTTACACCATGTAACATATACCAATTTAGAGGTTGAAGATGACACATAGAGTTTAATGGCACACAATCAATTATCCATCCTCTGATAGAGTGAGGAATGACACAAAACATAAACCACTTCTGGTCAAAACTAAGACTAGAACATCTAAATTGAAAATCACCAACGCAAAACATTAGTACAAACTTCAATCTAAAATACAAGTATCCAAATCATGAGAAATTTTAAAAGTATTTCAAATTTTTTATCCAGTATAAAATTTCATCAAAAAAAACCCAAGCAATACTAATTCAAAGACTCTACAAGTCTTTGATATAAAGAAAAAACTCCATGTATACAATCCAATGTCCTTGAAATATGCACATAATTGAAATCGACACTTAATGTCCCAAAAGAAGGTTCTAATAGGATAGGTTGTCTGCTACCATGAAACTTCTTTTCAATCTTAATAAAAATAATTTTGAAAATATTTTTGAAAATATTGAATGTAAAAATTGTTAGGACCTAGGAATACTACACTAGTTCACAATATAGTTTCTCTCTAGCCAAAGGTAAACCAAACATGAATTTCGAGTAACCTTTTACAATATAAATGTAGAGTCCAACGACTCTTAAAGCAAAATATTTAAGTAATCTTATTTCAATTATCACTAGTTATATAACAATAACCTTGCTATATAGTTAAAACAAAAATAAGGGATTTAGATTAAACTTAACATCAACATTTAGAAAAAAGTTTCACTTCATGCATATATGATGAAAATCTCTAATAGTCATAAGCATTAATCTATAAAGTTGAGTTATACATGATTAGCATTTATTAAAACCAATAGAGAATGCATGAAAATGCTAGTTTATTTCCTATAATCAACAAACGGACATTTATTACTAAACCCATCTTTACTTGATAAAATGATAAACGAGGCCATATTTAAATCACCATAATTGATTTTTCTTTCAAAACTAATAAAATACTTGGGCCTTAATCCAAATCATAGCTAAAAACAGTGAGAGGTTTTCATAGAATGCCAAAATATTTTCCAAAGAAATCAAATAAGTTTCTCAAAAAGTTTGAAAGTTCACACTTTATTATTATTATTATTATTACTTTTTTATTTTATTTTTTAAAAAACATATATAAAGGAAATAGGGTAATTTAGAAAATATTAAAGTATGAAACATTATCAAAATATTTTCTCAAAGTGAGTAAAACAAACATCAATCCTCACTTTTAATAGTTAATAGAGATTTATACTAAGCATAAGAAACTAATTAATATATACACGAACTCCATGAATTGGAAAGTTACAATTAAATCTTCAAGAAGGAAATCACATACTAATACGCACAACTCAAAATCCATCAAATACAAAGTCAAGGCATATAACTCAGTACCATTCATTGATTCGAAAATTCAAATTTTATTCTCCTCCCTAGTTTTTTCAACACTCAAGAGATCGGTCAAAACCAATTGTAAAATGCCCAAATCCAGTTATAGCAAGCTCTGCATAATCTAATGCAACTTTGTTCATACCATGAAAAATTAAGTTAGTAAGAATCATAATAGCTAAACAATCTAACAAATACTAAAGGATCATATATTAACCAATAAGATAACCCATATCAAAAAAATTTTAGAAGAAGAATGAAATTTTGAAAAATTGAATGCACAAGGTCCAAATGACAAATTCCATAAAATCTAAACCAAACTCGACTCAATTGCTCTCACCAAACAAGGATTTTCATAACACAACAGTCATATCAATTTACATTCTTTAAGCAATACATTCTAAAGAAAATCATAAGTACAAATCTTCAAACACACGCGTGAAATTAAAGATTTTCTTCCAAAATCATTTTCAATCCACACTAAGGTTTACCGAGTAATCAAACTTGTGAATATTTTTATTCAAAACTTTTCTTCAGTAACTTACATCAATTTTGTTTTTTTTTTTTCAAGTAAGCTTGTGAATCAATTTACAAAAGTATTCATTTGATCTCAAATTAAGTATTAAGTAGGGGCTGAAAAATGTTTAGTAATCTACTATGTCCAAAAATTTGAGAAAGTACTTGAAAAGTTTGATTTACGTGTATATATTTACAGAAATTAACTACTTTGGTCTAGAGGTTCTTCAAATCAATACCTCCTAATGTAAAACAAAATCTCACCAGTATACAAATAGGTTGGTAGTTTCACAAAGCTTATTCTCAAGGTAACATATTAATTTAAAACAATACTTCCTTTGAGAAAAAGTATATTACTCTCACCTAACCAATACCGGAGTTTAAAATGTTCATGATCTCTTTGAAAACAATCATGTCACTTTGATCAAACACAAAAGTCTACATTATTTAAAATGTTAATTATCGACTTAGCATTTCCAAAAGTTCTAAAACCAAATGACTTGGTTTTAAATCTAACTAAACCCTCAACAACTCAAGAATTCTTATTCAAAGCAAACTACAATAACAAAACTAGATGAAACTAGAGATATGCAATCCTATAGTTAAACAATATCTCAAAATATCAATCTAATCACTTAATCAATGATCATGCTATGTAAAAAGTATCATCAATACAATCATTCAAATATATAACCAAATTATAATGTATCCAAACTAAGTAATC
The DNA here is from genome assembly GCA_002914805.1 of Parasponia andersonii. Lineage (NCBI taxonomy): Eukaryota > Viridiplantae > Streptophyta > Magnoliopsida > Rosales > Cannabaceae > Trema > Trema andersonii. Next base: position 312,592 of record JXTB01000344.1, on the reverse strand, counting down.
ATGAAGGTATCAATTCCAAAAAAATAAAGTTTCACTCTTATAAACACTAATAAAGTCAAGTCATATCAGTGAAGTGCAAGTACTAAACTAGTATGTCACAAGCAAAAATCTCCAAGAAAATACAAGCAGAATCAAATACTGCAAACAAAATTAATAACAAAATCCGAGGGATAATATATAGACAATCCACAAGAAAGTCAAAATACAATAACCAAGATGTAAGATATCAGATTGCTACCCTACAATTTACGAGGTTCATGTATCTTACAATCTGAATGGACGAAAGAATACAAGAACAACATCTATTCGAAGCGAGGAATTATGTTAAGAGTGGAATTCAATAGTCTCATGTCAACCCAACACTTCTGAGACTAAAGCTTTTGGGAAATCACCATCCCAAAGACACAAGAATTTCATATTAGAGAGGTCAAAGAATATGAGCAAACGTAACTTATCAAGCCAGTTCCTAAGGGAGGTATGAGGCATTTATCAAAATCATTTCTAAAATATTTTTAAACACCAAAAATTAACACATGCATGCTCCAGGCGTATCTGAAGCCGTGCTTTGATACCAATTTTGTCATGACCCTAAATCTAAGGTCATTACTAATAGTAATTATAGGTATAAATAAATATGAATAAAGAATTTTTACAAAATTTGGAGGAAACTAAGTATTTGGATTTTGATTTTTAGTCCTCAAATCATTAGAAATTCTATATAAAAAGAGTCCATCTTTAGTTTAATTTATCAAAGAAAATACACTAATTAAAATTTAGGAAAATATAGTTAAATTATACAAAAGCTTAGTTTAATAAAACTACAGTGTTAATTTAATGGATTTTTCAAATCTTGAATCCAAATGTCTAAAATTAGACTTAGTCAAAATTTCAAGTACTCAAATTTTGAAAATAAGCTTCTAAAGAATCATTGAATCCAATTTATATCCCAAAACATCCAATAATAGTAAATACATCCTCATACATTCACTTAGTAGAATCAATGAACTTGACTAAATAATTAGACATAGAGAAAGAGTTAGACAAAGAAAGGTACCAACCAAAGAGGGATAGGACTACGAGCATAAGCCAAGCGATCTACCTAGCCAACGAGACAACTAACTCAAATAAACCACCTAAAACGGTGGAAAAATAGGAGGGTAAGCTCGAAAGCTCAATAGAAAAATTGTTACCTCATTTAAAAACCTTGTTAGAGTTAGAAAGTCTCTGCATAGTTAGTTTAATCCAAAGCACCTTTGCAAAACTATATGTGTATATATACATAAATATATCCAAAACTGATAGTCCGTATATATATACATATATAAATAGATATACAAAAAGTATGATATCGAAAAATCAATCAGTCCACAAACACATGACACAAATCCACTTATATCCATGAGTTCACTATCTCTCATCAATGAAATCTAGTATGTTGACACTATGTGTACCATACAGTCTACTTGACACCTAGCCCATAACTGAAGGGGATACTCGTGTGTCACCTACCAAACCTAAAGGGGAAACTGTATTACCTATGTTTTCTAAATAGGGAGATAATCAGAAGAAATACCCCACGCGGATTCACGGACTCTACACCGTCAGTGGGGCTATAGCACCACACTATAAAAACCTCATAATGCTAACCTGGTACTCATGTGTGATCCTATGAAACGTGTACTCTTAACTAATGTGTAAAAATAGTCATGTAGTAATTTAAGTTCAAATGATGTTCTGGTTTTTAATAAAATGGTTAGTTAAATTTTATAGAAAAATGGGCAGCACAATAGCCTTATTTTAATATATCCAAAAATAACATGCACTCAAAAAAGTACTAAAGCAATCCAATGTATATAATATAATTCAATTCCATCACATATATCCCAAAGTAGTTGAAAAATCATATTTGTCATCATGTATTGCAGAAAATAAGTTATAATAAAAAACGATATAAAATAGAGGTAACTGAATCTCTACCTCACTAAAATAGTGATACCATACTATTAGATCCTTAAAGTATCGTTGGACGATCATTCGGAAGGTCGGGAACCAATTCTACACCCTTGATCGCTCACTTGGAAAAAACCAGCTTCTCAACGGAGCTTCAAATCAACAAGCGAATCTTTCCATTGAATTCCTAATGTCCAACATTACTAGATTAGATATATAACTCAACCAAGTTAGGTCTGGGTTGACACTAGATCAATGGCAAGTAAAACGAGACAAAATTTATGCCATTAGATATAATTTTTCATGTTGGTCACCAAATATAGTCAATATATACATATATATCAAACTTCATTATTTTCCGAGTATATTCCGAAAATGACATAAAAAATAAGCCTAATACTTCAGATCAAAAGTCAAACTCGAGCTCAAAATAGATAAAAATAGCAACTTTTAATTCAGCAAAATGAGATTGTGAAATATATACCTTGAGGTCTTCTCGACGATACAAACCCGATGAGTCCAAGAGCATATAGGGAAATGGTCCGAAACGGCACTGAAAAATCAAAGTTCCTCTGTGGCCATTAACGGTGTTTCTGGCGAGTATGGCACTTCAGCGACTCGGGACTGGTGGCACGGACATCGCTGAGCTACACTGGAAGTTTGTCAGGGGTTAGGCTGGCCAGACGACAATCAGTAGCTGCTCGGTGGTCTTTCATCCTCCCTCGGCCGAGAGTAAGCAAGAAAACAGAGAAGGGGAGAGTGAAATTAGGAGGGAGAGAGTGAAAATAACATATATAGATAATGTATTTCTTTTTTAGTCAATGACCAAATTACTCTCTAAAAATGGGTTATTACAATTAATACTTTCTCATTATTATTAGGAAACTATTATCAAGCCAGTCAAAAATATATAAATTATGTTAATGACGTCAGAAAAAAATCTCCTAAATCCACTTATAACTATGCTATAAGCTACCTAGCTAGGAATATTGTAACCTATGTATTGATTTAACTATGTCTTTATTAAGTATGTCATCTACATAGACGGTGGAGATAATTAATAAGGGTGGGTTTGGGATAGAAGGTAAAGCGGCTTGGTGATGATGGGCTTTTTTCACATGCAATGGGATAAGTTTTAAGGGACTCAAATGTAATGGGCGGGGGGGTTGTTCAACTAAGAGCTACATTATTTGGATGACCTATGACGTGTCCGATCTTCTAGTTCAGATTTTGTTTGCACAGCCCACACGGATCAAATTAAATAACTCATCTGCCTATATTGTCACCAGTCTTCACCATAAATATAATAATGCACCAACACTAAAGCAAACCTTCCCTAACTGCCCAAAAAAAAAAAAAGTGCCCTTTATGTTGTCTCTAGTCTTCTTTTGACTTAGAACGTTTGACTTGCAAAATTAATAGTTCTTAGTTATTTTGAAGTAGGCTCCGCATGGTACTCCTCTATATAGATTCTTAATTTTTCCTTCCTTCTTTGTTTTTCTCTTTTTATGTGTGAGTATAGGTGGAAAGCGGCAAAATTTGATGAGATTTGTATTTAATTTAGTATATTAATTTATGTCGATCTATTTATTGTAAGTAAATTAATTGTTACAGCAAATTGTATTTATTTACTGACCTTTATATGCTATAAATTAAATACAAAGTATTATTACAAGTAAGGCCTAAATCTAAGCACACAACCCTTTTTTTTTTTTGTATTCTCTTTTACTAGTTAATTTGGATAGTACATATGCCAACAGACTTGGTATGTTATCACTTTTTTTCTCATTATGGATGCATCTCTCACTTCTAAGAAGGGGGGAAAAAAACTTACATGTGTACATACATTTATAAATTAAGAATATACATTGGTATCATACTAAAATTGGCTCAAAACATGACGTGTGCTTATTATCGTTAAAAACGGCTTGCATTGAATATTAATTTAGAAAGTAAAATGTAATTTACTATCTGTATGCCATAGTTGACTTTTAGATGTGCATATATATATAACCAGCGACTCCAAAGTAAGACTACAATAAAACCATGTATGAAGTTGAAAGGTGACATAGGCAAATGCGCATACAACTGTATTGAGTCACGCAAACGGTACGGCTAATGCACGGCGTAATACGTGGACCGATAAATGCGGAGTCATGGGACCCTCGTCGAGCCCTTCCTTCCTTCGTCCGTATTCTCATTTTTCTACCCTTAAAAAAAAATCATAATAAAAGACCACCATTAATTTGGCGGGTAAATACTCCCCAAAAACCCCAAAAAAAAAAGAAAGGAACATTATTACGGCGGGAAGTTGGAATGGTTCTTTTAAGTCTTTATATATGCTCACTATAAAGAATCTGATTTCCCACTTTAATTAGGGAGAACCCTTTTTACCGCTAGAGTTTGGAACTCGTCCAATATAATCTTAAAATAGGTATAAGTGAAAATTTTTGGTTAAAACATGATATCGTTTGCATAATTGGAAATTGTTGAACATCATGACATTTGAGTATAAATTTATAGTTCGAATGATATGTATTTAGAGGTGGTTGTTAATGAATGAGATTAAAAAAAATGCATTAGCTAATTGTGTGATGCTGTATTAATCAAATTATTTTTTCAAAACAATTTGTCAAAATGTGTTCTATTACTCTATATAATTATGCAATTAGACCAATTATGCTATTTAAGTCGATAACAATTGATGAACAAAGACTGAATCAAAAAGTTCAAGATATTCCATTACAATAAGCAACCTCGATGAAAACTTTTAAAATTAAGCGAAAAATCAACGTATATATATAGCAACATTGTATCAAGAAAATATCGTTGTTTAATAATAGGATTTACATATGAGCCGTCATGATGTACGGAGAGAGGCATGTGAAGAACGTTAAGGTGCAATGTATACAAGCATCAAGTGTCATTAGATATATACTTTAGTGTAGAAAATTTATCAACAAGCAAAGAGTCCCTAAAGTGTTTTATCCGTACAAATTGAGGACAAGCCTAACTACCAAAGTCTTACTTCCTATGCGGGCGACATCCCTAGTGTCCAAAAAATTCAAAGAGACGACCAAAAAAAAAAAAAAGAAAGAATTTTAAGCACATAGAGAGCCACGGATAATGGCACAACTTACAAATGAAGCAAAGCGGTTTCATATCAGCCTTGAGCTCCGACCCTTTGTAGACCCTACCATCATCATTCGACCCACGTTTTTTTTTTTTTTTCCCCACAAAACCCCATCTTTGAACTCATCATAATTCACCAAATCCCAGTGGCATTTTCGTCTCTCTAAGTCGGAAAAGGGTTCGAGACTTGGAGGGAGTTGAATGGAATTACCGCCAAAAAAATAATAGATAAAAGAAAAAATAAAAAGGGTCTTAAGTTTTAACTAACAATGGCCAATGGGAGACCAAACAGCATTAATTAAGGGTGATAATTTCGTACCCCCTAAACTTCACTTTTTTGACAATTCTTAATTAATCTGCCCTCTCTCTATTTCTATTTTGCATAAATACCAACCCCCTCCTCTGCTTTCCTCCTCACACTCACACTCACACTCATCCGCCCCTTTAGAAAAAAAAAACTCACTTCTTTCCCTTTTCTAGTAGTGAGTCAGTAAGTGAGTGCAAAGCATTAAGCAATGGCCACCACGAAACTGGGTTCCCTCCTCATTTTTTCTCTCTTAGCAATTTTCGCCTCCGTGGACGCCCGAATCCCCGGCGTCTACGGCGGCGGTGGCTGGGAAACCGCCCACGCTACATTTTACGGTGGCAGTGACGCCTCCGGCACTATGGGTATCTATCTCAACTCTCAACCTCTTAACCAAAAAAAAAAAAATAATAATAATAAAGAGCTACTCTGCTTAAAACAGAGGATGCCAATGTTAATGTCGTTTACGTTGTGAATTGAGTTAGAATGGTCGTCCTTATATATATATATATATATATATATATATGATGGATGTTTGTGTAAAAATGCAGGAGGGGCTTGTGGGTACGGGAACTTGTACAGCCAAGGCTACGGCGTGAACACGGCGGCGCTGAGCACGGCGCTGTTCAACAACGGGCTGAGCTGTGGGGCTTGCTTTGAGATCAAATGCGGCAATGATCCTCAGTGGTGCCACTCTGGTAGCCCCTCCATTTTCATCACCGCCACTAACTTTTGCCCCCCTAATTATGCTCTTCCTAACGACAACGGTGGTTGGTGTAACCCTCCCCGGCCCCACTTCGACCTCGCCATGCCCATGTTCCTTAAGATCGCCGAGTACCGCGCCGGCATTGTCCCCGTCTCCTACCGCCGGTTTGTCTCTCTCAATTTTTTGACCTTTTCTTGACGGGACATGATTTTAAATCACATCTTAATTAGCTAAAAAAAAAGATACAATAAAATTATGTGATTAAAGTTGTCACATTAATCGGTGTTAAAATTAATATTCTTATCTTAGATTTTTCGTATTAAATTTGAAATGCATCATTTATAATCCATATCAATTATCTCATGCTTGAAACATTATGATCCAGCTCGATAAAATCATGTCACATGAGTTGGTATAAAAATTGATATATTTTTTTACCGTAGTTAAAATGAAAAGTTTGTAATTAGTGATTCACACCACCTAGATCTTTTGACCTACTAAATTAATTGCATGAGATATAGACGTACCTAGCGCCTAGTAAGCCAATAGCACTCTTTGTTTTTTGGTCGATAATTAATTTTAGAAGAGTTATTGGCTGATTAGACGAGAAAATTACACTAAGTAACCCCTAGGGATCCTCTAAGTATAGAAGCCCATGGAGAAATTCTTACTTTATTGCTTTTATTTGTAACGCTGGATTAATCATTTTAAAAATCAGAAAAGAATCATAACCGTCCAAACTTCCGTTTATCAGAGAATCCTATCGCTTTTTTTGTCCCATTCCCACACGGATGTCACGTCCAAATCCAGCCCGGAACCAAAAGAAAAAAGTACAAGCGTCAGATATTGCTGTACACCACTCAAATTTGCGTCACACGGGAAAATAACCCTTTCTCTTAAATTAATATATGGACTTTGTTTCTTATTTTATTATTTTTTTAATAGGGTGCCGTGCCGGAAGCATGGAGGAATCAGGTTCACGATCAACGGGTTCAAGTACTTCAACTTGGTCCTGATCACCAACGTCGCGGGTGCAGGGGATGTCGTGAGGGCGAGCGTGAAAGGTTCAAAGACTGGGTGGATGAGCTTGAGCCGTAACTGGGGTCAGAACTGGCAGTCAAACGCGATCTTGGTTGGTCAGTCACTTTCCTTTAGGGTCACAGGCAGTGACAGACGCACCTCCACTTCATGGAACATTGTCCCATCCAATTGGCAATTTGGTCAAACTTTCCCCGGAAAGAATTTCAGGGTCTGACCCCACAAAAAATTTCAAAATTACTAATATGTCCTTTTTTTTAATTTTCCTTTTTTAATTTTCATAATTATGTCGAACTTTCTTGGAAAAAAGCAAGAAAAAGAAAGAAATAGTGAGAAAATGAGGGAAAAAGTGTGTTGGGATTAGTAAAAAGTGTTTTTGACTTTGGGGGTACGAGGAGGTGTTGTTCTTATCAGCTACTATGTTTTTTAAGGAGCTGAAGTGGCTTGAAACTCAGGTGGCCCGCAGCCTTGCTCATTATGTAATTTATATACTTATTCTAAGATTGTGGTCAATATATATATTTGCTTTATGTTTTTTTACATATTGTGAGATTTTAATAATTAAGTAAAACCAAGTGATGTATAAATTAATCGAGTGTGAGTTTTATTGGTGAGAGTGAACTAATATCAGCCAATAATCGATTGATTCTAGCTAGTGTAACTTTTTATTTTTAAAAGATGATAAAGGAAATGATCATTTTATTTGGCTATATATATATATATACATATAGGTTGCCAATCTAATAGGTATTTTTTTCTTTTACTCGTGGGTAGGTATATTTTTTTTAGCTGTTGGATCACCATCTAATAGTGATATAGTGATCTAATGGTGGTCTAATGACTATAATGAAGTACATGAAAAGATGTGCATCATTAATGCTTTTTTTTTCTCTTACTTTTTACAATAAAAAAATATATATACTAAATTTTCATTGGTCAAATTAATACCTATACATAGGTAAAAAAAAAAAATACCTACTGGTGCCATATATATATATATATATATATATTAAGAGTACCTTATTACAGAGTAATTATCCAAAGTTCAAAATGGAGTTTGTCTGCCATGTTCCTTTAATCCGGTTCAGGAAAAAAAGAAATAGAAAAGGCGAAAAATAATAGTCATCTAAAGATAACATAAATAAAAACCCACCTCATTCATCCTTTTTGCAAAAGAAAACTACATATTAGTATTAATATTAAATAAAATTTTTTACTTGTATTTTTATATTAATCTTCTATCTGTTATTAAATCATATATTCGCATATATGGTCAAAGTTATTAAAGAATAAAATTTTTATCTTTTAAAATCAAATAACATAAAACGATCCAAAAGGAAAAAAAAATTGTGGGTGACTAAAAGCTATCGCAGTTAGAATTCTAAAAGGTTCACAAATTATTTGTTAGTCTGGATGATTATATTTCGATGGATGCCAATTGATAATTTAAAATAATAAAGAACTTTTTTCAACCATTTTTAAACTTGTGAGATTTGATAGAGAAACATAAGTAGTATATTTTATTAAATATTAGCAAAAAGACGTTAGTTTTTTTTTTTTTTTTTGGAAAGGTTAAACATTGTGGGTTTCATATTTATTCATTTTATTTCTATGGTAATCTCTTTATTTATCTATTACATATTAAAAGAATTCGGCGTTGATTTCGAATTTTGCAATACAAATACATATTTTTTGTTTTCGAGAATTTTGCAAAATGAACGGTTTTTGTTTTTTTACAATTTTATTAATTATGTGAAAAAAAATATTTCCTCTTAAGTCTCGTAAGGATCCCTTTCATTTGTTTTGCAGAACTTATAACATTGTTTTTTGTTTTTTGTTTTTTCTAACGGCTTAACATGTGTCTTGATTGTTACGTTATAACTCTTCATTCTTATAAGCCGAGAATGAGATGCACGAGAATGAAGCACTGTATTTGGTTAAACACGTTTGACCAGAATAGTCCTCGGAAAAATTAACGTTACACTTAAAAATGCAAGAGATTATTAAAATTTTCTCTCAATTAATTTTTGGCGATAACGGGTCCAAAAATACCTATTACTATCCGGAAAAAGAAAAAGTGCGCCGAAAATATGCTAGTTTTGACTCTTTTCTACTCAGTTTTCCCGAAAACTGTGGTTGAAATCAAGCACAAACACAGGGGATGTACTCATTTCTCAAAATGTAAGCCAATCAGCCAGTACAAGCCACCTCTTTTTTTGGCTAGTGTAGATACTAGATAGATGCTTTTGCTTGGTGGTCAAATATTACGATAGCATTTTTTCAAAGTTGAAAGTGGAGTACAGGATTCCCTCCCATAAGAAAGAAGAAAATAGATTATGCGTTCATACTTTGACGGAGTCACTGGTCGTTTTGCTTAAATACGTACAAAATTGTCGGAAAGAGTTTATACAATTAATTCATAAGTTAATTTTTGTTTTATAAGGCTTACTTCAAGTAAAGATGTCTAACGGAGTGTGTTAGCATAATTCCTGAGTTTATACGATTAATTCATTAGGTCCATTATTGATTCATATCATACTAGGTATAACTAAACAAAATCTTGTGTTGTACTCATATTGATTCAATAATGAAAATTTCAAATTTGTCATGACTTGTGGGCACAAGCACGTGTCGTAAAGTTGGACTACATTTGTTAGGAAGAGGAATTACTGAGTACAAATTAAGAGAGAAATGCATAACCCTTGTGAGAAAAACAAAGAGGAAAGAGAAGAATAGCCTTTGTTTCATTGTGGCTAATATTTCTATGTTTTAAGTTTTATTTCGTTCTTCTCTTTAATATTCCCCATAAGAGACAAAGATGTGGCTATTTTATGAACCATACTTTCTGTCTACAAGTCTCTCTTACCAAACATGCATACATTCAAAAATCTATAAAGTAATCTCCTCACCAGATTCTCTCTCTCTTTTATTTTTTCACCCTACCAAATACACCACACTAGAAGTTGAACTGAATTTTTTTTTTTAAACGTTTAACTCAACCATCCCAAACTTTTTGACTCGGTAAGTTTCATTTTGAGACGGCTAATAAGAGCCTAAGCTTAATGGGGTCATGTACCCGTAAAGAAGTAATCAGGTTTGGGTCAAACGAGCTAGTAGATTAGATATGCCATTTCATTTTTATTTTTTAACGATTAATCAAATGAAAAAATGTGAACTCTACTAGAGCCAAGTCTATCTTGGCGCTTCCCGTGTTTCAAGGACCTTTTACCACATGAGTGATCGAGAGAGATTACAATTGTCAAAAGATGAATTCTAGTAATACAATTACAAAGGCTATCAAGCTCTGATGAAATCCTCCCATGACTTCGAAGTTCGAAAGGCCAATTAATCTGAACAATGGGCTCTAGTTTGGTTCAAGGGATTAAGTAGGAGCCTATAGGGCCACCTAATCTTGTTCCAAGTAACATTTCTTGAGAAAATAGAGAACGAGAAACAATGGTATAATTCTTGCAGAAAACAAGTATCTTAATATGACATTCAATTCTCAAAAGTTCAATTTTGTTTACTGGCTACTTCAATATTGTATTCATCCTTTAGTCATTAAGACCCGGTGACCCTGAGCACTTCTACACTTGTAGGCGACACCTTATGTTTCGAACGACTTGGGAATCACCAAGTGTCGAAACGCCTCGAGCTGAAAACCTTCTATTACATCGAAAGGCCAATCAATCTCAATATTGGGTTCGACTTGGTTCAAGCCGAGCCCCTGATTAAATAGAGGTCTTACCCATGGTTCAAGGCTTCTGGTTAACTAGTTCTTAATAGGCCCACGATATGGTTCAAGACTTTAGGTTAAGTAGGCCTTAATAAGCCCATGATCGATTCTTTTTTTTTTTCAATAACGAATTCATCATATTTCATCATTATAATTTTTTAAGCTCATTAGAGGTGGATTTAGTGATCTGTATCTTCGAAATCACAGTTTATGTTACCAGCTTGATATTTAGATTACGGTCTCAAAATTTTATTAACAACAAAAAAAGAAAAACTAATTCAAAACCTTTGAAGTTGAAATTAATTTCACAAAAAGGCGAAAAATTGAGATAATAATTCAAAACAACATGAAAAAAAATGTGAGATGGAATCAGTAGACAAGAAAGGGATAAGATTAAACCCTTCATCTGTGGATATCATCACTACGGTTGTCTGGCCGCTGCCCTAATCCCTAAACTTCACCCTTCGTATCATTTCCCAGAAAACAGTTTCCGAATCTGAGAAAATAATACAATGGAAGATTAAGAACAAAGGCTTTCTCTGTACGCACTGTCGTTTTGGCCAGAAAGCAATATCAGATTGTTTCCTCGCCAACCAAACACATCAAGTGCAAATTACCGAAAAAAAATAAAGAAACAGACGAACCCAGAACACTATATACAGTTAAGGGCTCATATCAAGTGTACTAGATTATATGGACCGTCACAGTGGGGAAAAACCCCAGTTCCGTAAACAGAGCGAGAAAGAGAAAAAAAGGATTTTCCCGGACGCCAAACAAGCCAACCTTTTATGGCTTTGACAAAAGGGGCGGCGGCCATGGATTCCTTCTAACTCATTCTCGTTTCTACTCTGAAAACGAAATTGGAGAGTGAATCCCCACTCGAGCCTCTCTCTTTCCAATCACTGCCCCCCCAGTAGATGAAATATCAAAAGGGTTAATGGCACAAATGGTCCCTGAACTATCTCAATTCATAGTTGGGCAGGCTGAGATCTGAGACTAGAGGGACTTATATATACCGGGTCCGTCTATACGACTCGTTAGGGTTTGCAAATAGAGAGAGAGAGAGGAGAACTTCAGTAGTAACGCTTTACAATAAAACGACATTGTCGCTCGCTCACCAGTAACGACATGTCGTTTTCAACGGCAAGTGAAAAACGACACGTCACTTTTCTTTTTAGATATCGTTTTTATGAGATATGAACAATTGAAAAAACGGTGAATTATATGAGACCCACGTCGTCTTGTTTATTGGAAATTATAAAATGATGTCTTGTTTAGTGGAAAATGATTGAGAAATTTCATTAAATATGCTTTAAATAAGAGTTATTTATGATTATTTCATTAATTATTTAAAAAGTATGATTTATTGACCAAAATACTTCTAAAAGTAAAGTTTTCATTATTTGGTTTTGAAAAAAAAAAAGAAAGGAAATAACAGTTTTCGGCGATTATTTCTTTTACTCACTCGTTCTATTATTCTCTTCTCCTCTTTCATTCATCATTGAAGCTCCTCCGCACTTTCTTTCTCACTCACTCAGTTGAACTTTGAGTTCTTGCTCTCTCTCGCTTTCATCTTTTTTTGTCAATGATAAAGAAATTTCTATATTTAAATATTGTGGACATAATTTAAAATAGTTTGTATTTGAGTTTCAAGATGTTTTATTGTGGATTTTATATTAAAAATTAAATTTGAATTAATTTATAAGAAGTTTCTGAAAATTTGGACTGATTACCCTGACAAATATCAAAAACTTCAATATATTTCGATGCTAATTAGATGAAATTCAATATAATTTCGATGAAATATATTTTTATAAAAGAATCTGATGAATTTTGATGCATTTCGATGCATTTTGATGTCATTTTAATGAAGTGCGTTTTTATAATGAAATTCGACGAATTTCGAAGAAATTTGATGCTATTTCGATGACATTTCAATGAAATATGTTTTTATAATAAAATCTGATGAAATTCGATGATAATTCAATACTATTCGATGTCATTTCGATGATCATACTCAATTTTTCAGATTATATTATATAAACATAATTCATCAAAATGACATCGAATTTCATCGAAAAATTTCAATGTTCATCACGACAGTTAGTCCAAATTTTCAGAATTTTATAGAAATTGATTCAAATTTTATTTTCAATACAAAATTAATCATAGAATATCTTGAAATTCAAATATCAACTATTTAAAACTATACCCATTACGTTTCTTTAAGTTTTGATCGTTAAGAAAATTATTTAATTGAGAGAAAATTAAAGATTAAGAGGAAGAAAAAAAAAAAGAGAAATAAAAGTCGAGAAAAAGTGAAAAAATACTAAGTCTAAATGAGAGTAGTTAAATCTTTTCAGAGGATCTAATCATATTTTTTAAAATTTCTTAGTCATTTGATTGTAAATAGCTATCATTTGTGTCGTATTTAATAAAATTTCTTAAACAAATTTTAATTCTCCGAGAAGAAACATGTTAGTCTGTTTTCGCTGTGTGTTTATCATGAAACAACATGTCTTCTATACGTGCCTCGTTTTGTGAAAAAGATCATGGCGACGACATGTTTTTAATACACATCCTTTTTATCTATAAATTCACACCACTTATTTATTATTTTTTTTTTGGGGGGGGGTTTGATTTTTTTTTTTTTGAAGCAGAGTGGTTCGTTGTTTTAGTAGAGAAAAGCAGACAGCATCTACAAATACAACAAAAGTGAGAAAACGGACCATAACCCAGTATACGAAAAACCGAAAACAAATAAAAACCCGCATCTTTCTTCAATTTATCTATAATACATTCAACAACCAACACAAAAGATTCACATATGAAAGATATTAGTACTCGCTTAGGCTGCTCTTGTTTTAGCCTAAACTATTTACAAGAATCTAAGATGAGCATGCACTTGAAACTACTACAACTAACCGATATAGTATGTTGCTCGAGGAAATTCTATGTTCATATTACTCGACAACATCGGTGTTAGATTTTATACTTCTTTTTGCCAAAGGTCTTATCTACTACCAACTTTTACTTGACTGGCATACAAATCAGCTAACCACCAACAGCTCCTGGTAAACAGAACATAAATTTATCTGTTTCTGCAAAAGAAGGTAATTCTAGGTTGCAGAGAGCTACAAAAATCAAATGCACTTCATTACTACGGGGAAGATTATACCTGGATTGAAAATGCTGATCTGCAATGGCAAGTATTGATGGAGGTTTTATCAACAATAAATTTATGAATAATTAAGAGATGTGGCTTGTGTAAATTGAAATAAATAATCAAAGCAAATAAGGAGAGAG
>JXTB01000344.1:252967-280996 GCA_002914805.1 Parasponia andersonii | reverse complement strand
GGATTCAAACAGAAGATTTTTTTTTTTTTTTGGTTGGGGGGGGGGGGTGGTGTTGTGGAAGTGAAGAGTCCCTGAAAGCTATGGCTAGAAAAGTGGTATGATATAGAAACGAAACCGCGATTAATAAGGATTCTAAAAGCAACATATATATGGGAAAGAAAAGATGAAATTTCAAGAACCAAAAGATTTAAAACGACATAAAATACAAAAAACGACAAAACCGCAACAGCACAAAAACGACAACATTTTAAAATGAGAACCCATGAAAATGACAAAAAGAAGGACCAAACATAATCCAATGATATAAAGAATCCACCATTTAAGTATTTCAGTACTAATCAAAAGTGTAATTGCGTTTATACCCCAAGTAGTTGCCAAAAACATTCAAAGCTAAATACCATCAGGTTCAATTTCTTCAGTAACTGTAAAAAGACTGTTAAAGATGTAAACTTGTTGAATAGTATCATTCGATCAAAACCCAATTTCCTAGTCGTTTTAACTTGGAAGCTGGCTCATCTCCACTCTCTCCTTATGTTCACCTGAAAAATGATCCATATTAGTAAATTAAAGAACAATCTGTTAGTCAATAATCAGTGATCATCTCCACTCTCTCCTTATGTTCACCTGAAAAATGATCCATATTAGTAAATTAAAGAACAATCTGTTAGTCAATAATCAGTGATTTTCAATCTCTTTGATACACACAAAACTGAGGAAAGGAGGACCTACTGGCTTATTTCCTACAAAAGCATTAACAAATTACATACCTGCTGCGATTCTTCGTTCCGAATAGCTTAAGAAGAAATGTGGTTCCCTCAGCTAGAGTAGCTCTTCGGCCTTCTTTGAAATTCCAAAGCTCTGGTACTACATAACAACCACTTGCATTGTACTCATTGATCTCAGTCAAGGCCGTCGTTACTGCTTTGTATACTTCTTGGCCAAATTCCATTTTCAGAGTTTCCAATTTCTTGTCACCATCGTCGATGACCTTCTGAATGATCCATACGTATATGCAAAGTAAACAACATAATAAATAATATCAAAGCAAACGAAACTAAAAGGTAATAGGCCCTTGTTTCCCAGGCCTAAGCGAAGAGCTGATGAAACAAGTAGAATAAATTGAAAGCAAACCTTGTCTTCTCCTTTAACATTGATAACTTTGAATGAATACCAGTTTGGATCCTTCAGATGTTCCTGCCATAAAGAGCACAGCTCCAGTCCTCTAGTTTCCGCTTCTTCCTTCTTGAACTTTTTCTTCATTTCTTACAGGAATGGTTTACTGTCAAGCTCTCCCATTCTCTTAACACCGATATGAGCTCGAGCAGACGTACTTGGCCAGCCCTACAAGTGAAAAGAGACAGCAATTTGTCACGACATACCAGAGCTTTCAACAATCATAAGAAATAGGAGAACATAATCACGTCCAAGAAAAAAAGAGAGCAGATTATTTGTGGCTTGCAGAAGTTTGAACCCCTGTGAAGGTTTCACAAGATATCCCATCCAGTAAAAAGACCTCAGATATCACATAAAGAAAGCTTAGTACTTGGAATATATTTGGGCTCCATCTTTTTAACAACTGACCTATGTTCTATGAATTATTTGAGTCATTTGATTGCCTCAAGGGGTTAACCTTTTCCCTTCAAATTAATTTATCCGTTTCTTTCATTCTCCTTCCCCCACCCCCACCCCCACAAAGTCAAATCTGCCAGACTCAAATCATATAAAGCTATAGCTAAGATACTGTAAAAGAGTCTCAAAAGAAAGACATCGCCTATGGGATGAAGTGATCAAGAAGCTGAACATGAGCCATCTTCAAATTATTTTACAGAGAATTAGGGATAAAGGGAACTCACGTTGATCAATACTTTACGAGCTTCCTGCTGCTCGTCAGTGCCGCTGTGCTCCTTTGTAATCAAAGCTTGACAATAATCTTCCAAATCGTCAAGTTCTTGTTGCTTTTCTGCTAATCGATCTTCAATATAATTATCAGTACCTCCCATGTGTTTTGTAACATTAACTTTCCCTTTTAGCTGCTCAACTTCCAATTCAAGTGCTTGCTTTGCTTTCCATTTTTTTTCAAATCCAATTATTATCTTGTTGAGGTTCCCATTTTCCCTCTGCAAAAAAAAAATTGGTGGACATATGCTACTATTATATCCTCCAGAAACTCGTGTAATAATATTTGAATATTTTTTTGCGGGATAAAATATATGAATATTTGTTCAAGCAATTAAACCACCAAACAAACCTGATGATCTTTGAGCAGTTTCAATACATTTTCATCAGCCTTTTGTTGCTCCACAGCAGCCAATTGAAGAGAACTCTCTCTCTTTTTGTACCGAAAGAAACCAAAAAAAAAAAAAAAATCAAGATGCTTTGTGCCTACAAATTCATGGTAATCCAAATACATTTTTCCTACGAAGCTTGTAAATCATTATTAATAGTATTTCAAATATAGATGATGAAACTTTTTCAATCTCCTCTGAGAGCCTTTTATCACGATCAAAAATCTAAAACCGTAATTTTTAGTAACTTTAAGTGAAAAAGTAATAAATAATAGTTTCCAAACTTTCAGAAAAATCGAGTATTTGAAATTTAAATTTTAGTCCTTTAAAGTAAGTAAATTTCAAAACTGGACAAACTTAAGAATCTTGATCTTATCTACTAGTTTTAAACTTCCAAGAAGTTCTTCATTTTAAGAATAGAAAAAAATCATAATTAACATGTTTAGAAACATTTACCAATTCACAAAATTTAATGAATGAGTTCAATTTAAAATCCTAAGCCTATTGTTCAATATATAAAATTATCTCTCTTTCTGAGTAGTCGATTTAATATAGAAATCATCCTCATACACTCGCTTAGTAAATATATTACTATTGGCTAAATAAATTTGACTTAGGAAAAAGAAAATAATACAGAGTATGAACCAACCAATAAAGAGGATTGGAACCAACCAACGAATCAACCCATGTGTCCATACCTACCGAACTCGAGGGATAACTGAATGCCTACACCTATCAAATGAGGGAATCAGAAAATTCCGCGCTGGTTTACGGACTCTCACTGAGGGCAGGAATAATGGCCGTCCACTAAACACTGCAATGCATAAGATAGACCTCATGTATGATCTTATGGTATGTGCAATATGATAAGTAGTAAAAACAACCATGCAGTATTATCTTAGACATGCTCTGATTTTTAAATAAAAATCTATGTTGTACTTTAAAATCTAACATTATAATTCCCATGGTTTAATCAAATCTCAAGTATAAATTTGTAGCAAATCATACGTAAAATATCCAGAGCAGTCCACAATGTTTCACAAATTCATAATTCTCTAAAATAACTATTCAAAACAATTTAGTAAAATAAATTCATGAGATTTCACTTTTCATACCATATTCTAATTTTTATTAAAAATAATAGAAAATAAGGTAATTGAATTCTCTACCTCGATATGGTTGTTATACCAGGTCAATGACATTTGAAGAATCTCATGTTGGTCACTTAGGTATTCGAATGTTCATTTCGAGAACTTGATAAGTCCATTTGAAAAAATGACTTTTCTAATAGCGTCTTAGATAGAGAAATAGAGGTTACCACCGAATTCAGAGAACTTAAATATACTAGGTTAGGCATATACTTTGTCCAAATGGGACCCACTCCATGGTATTTAAAACAATACTATTCACAAACTTCAGAATTTATGCTATTTCAAAACATAGCGATATTACATATCAAAATCCATTTCTCGACCTCTTAAATCCAAATTTGAAATCAAAAATCAATTTCAAGATTCTGAGCATTAAACAAGCTTTAAATCTGAGAATTATAAAAATGTCTCTTTTTGGAATTAATTTGAAAAAAAATCACTTTTTCAAAGTATTTAGAAAAATATCATCTTTGTTGTTTTTTTAAATAAATATTACTTTTCTAAAATATTTCAGAAAATACTATTATCACAAAATTATTTAGAAAAATGTCAATTTTGAAAATATTTGAAAAATATCAACTTTGTTGATTATTTGTAAAAATGTCATTTTTCTACAAATATATTAGAAAATAACAGTTTTCTAAGCTCAGCCTAAGGCCCACTTTGAATGGTAATAAACTTCAATCCTATACTATTCGGTTTTGTAAAAATATTACTTTTGTCCTAAATTAAAAAAATATAATGTTTTTCAATTTAAGATTTTTCTCTAATCGGATATTATTTTAATATAATACTACCATATTTATTTATGATTCAGTCTCCTTTTCCACCTAATACTACAATTGTAACATCCCTTAGCTTAATTATATGACTATATAGGTCAAACTAGGAACCATAACTTTAGTTTTATTTTTTTAAAAAATTAATTGGATCAATTTAACTTTTCAAACTGTAAAACAAAACGAGTTGTGTGGCGTTACTTTCTGAAAGTAACTTTACAAAATGTACAGCCAAAAGTTCTTATCAGTTTATCTTGCCATCAGCAGTAATATTTATTATACATTAAAATATCGAAATAATAAGAAAATATCGCCCACAAGTCAAACTCGTCTACATTTGTATGATCATGGTGACAAGAATGTTAGCCAACCAACAATTCTATACATCATATATCTCCTCATTTATATCACATAAACTAAATGAACTAATACTCAGTAAGAAAAGATCATGCATGCTTGTGTACGTGTTTTATGCATAAACTTCAATGAAATTCTCATTGTATTCTTTTTTTTCATAACTTTTCATTTTGATGCACATTTCTTAGAAAACGTTTCTTTATAGGGCCTTTGAGTATACTACAAAGTTGCGATAATTGGTAGGTCATGCCCACCTATGTAGAAAGGAAACACATAGCCAATGCGAATCATACCTACCCAACGTAGACCGACTAGGTAATACACCTAATAAATCTCATAATACAATGCTCAGTCTCGACAGTCGGTAAGCCGTGCCCACTTATGCGAGAATGATGCCTATGCAAACCATACTTACCCAATGCAGACAAACTAAACACTGTACATGAAACATATCTCATAAAATCAGTACAATAGTACTATTTTAAATTCAATGTTTAGAAAATTTTATTTCTTTGAAAATCATGCTTACATGATCATGCCATACTTATATCAATTATAAAATTTATAACAACCATATGAATAACATATAATTAATATAATATATATAAATATGTAAGAAAACATCTTGCATACACTACTGTTCTTGTGATGCAGTTAAAATAAATCTTTACTTACCTTGTGTCCGACAGAAAAGATAGTGAAAAAGGTCAGTATCCTCTTTGAGAAGGTTTGTGGAAGATCTGATATCAATTTCATTACTAAGATGATCACTATAATATAAAATACTTAAAGAAAATGGCCATAAGACTAAAATCAGAAATTTCACAAAATCAGAAAGTCTAATCACAAAATGAACTAAAATGGCACATACTTTCTTAAAAGCTGGTCTATTTGTTTCCAAATAGTACTATTTGGTTTTAAAAAATATTTGGACAGTACCTTTCTTATTTTTAGGATATTCCTACATGATTGAAATCATGATTTTAAACTTGCAATAACATTTTGCAATCCAATTCCTACATATACAACTCAGAAAGGATCATTTAGTATATCTTACGAACACTTGAATTCCTTTCGGTTTAGACAAAGTTTAAAACTACTTTTATACTTTTCCATTGTCACAAACAGCAACTAAACAAATATATTTATATAGTGGAATCAAAAAAATATACATTTCAATTTTATAAAACCAGATTATAAGTATAGAAAACTTAATTTACTATACATAAAAATACTTAATTCTATAAATAACAAATTTTGGAGCTTTAAGTCTAACTTTAA
The DNA here is from genome assembly GCA_002914805.1 of Parasponia andersonii. Taxonomy (NCBI): domain Eukaryota; kingdom Viridiplantae; phylum Streptophyta; class Magnoliopsida; order Rosales; family Cannabaceae; genus Trema; species Trema andersonii. The sequence continues at coordinate 275,143 of JXTB01000344.1, read as the reverse complement.
TCCTCCACTTAAAATCTATGTTTCCAACTATATGTAGGGTTTTCTTAGACTTTATTCATCAAATAAAAGCTTGATTCAAGAGTTAAAGCAAAAGAAATTAATTACAAATTCAAAATCCTACATAGAGCTCACCTTGACTAATTTGAGCTTTTACTGAAGCTCTTACCTTCTACTTCTACCAAATTGATTCTCAAGGCTTTGAAAGTAATTTTAGGAGTCAAGAAAACCTAGAAGAATAATTTCTTAAGTGGCATCAAGTAGATAATTGAAATAAGAAAGCAAAAACTTAAGAAGAAGAATTAGTAGAACTATATTGACTAGTTTGGACCTATCTTGCTTTTTAGAGCTCTAACTTGAGTTCTACCACTTGGAAACTTTTGGATATGGCTAAAATAAGTTGATAGAAGTGTAGAAAGTGGCTGGAGTGGTTCAAGTTATGGCTGGAGAGAAAGGGGAAAGAAATGACCAGATTTTGTCCAAAATCAATACTTAATGGTTAAGAAAAGGCATAACTTAAATTCTAAGGGGTATTTTTGGAATTTTACACCTTACTTTTCATGGGTCCAGCTCTAAAACATCCTTATCATACTCACCACTTTATTGATCAATCCCATACACTCAAGTGTATACCAAAATAATGAAACCTAGCTTAGAAGGTGAAAACTAGTCATACTTTGACCTATAATCCCATATGGCCAATCTTAGTGCAATCTAGTGACATAGTATAATGAATTTGGCTCTGAAAAGCGTGAAAAATATATTTGACTAAAAAACTACTATTTGACTAAATTATCAACAGATATGATTTTAATGCATATACATATAGTATTATTATTCATGAATGTATTCTTTGTTCTTTTCATACACCAAGCTCTCTCTCTCTCTGAGGGTACTGAACCTTTACACTGCATGGGAGCACTTTAACAAACATTAGTACAATAATACATATTGAAAACATTTAATAATCAACTTAAGTAATTTACTATAAAATTGACATTAGTTTCATGATATGTCTACAATGCAATATGAACATGTTTATTATTGGCTTACTATGTATGTGAGAATCTTAGGCATTACAGGCCATAAGAATAACTTCACAAAAATAATTGTAGTTATGCCATAACTTAGTTTGTAAAACTCCTAAATAAACTTAGAAATCGGCTTATCGGAGCTGGTTTGCCTTAAAGGGTCAATGCTGATCGTACAGGGAGAAACTTGGGCTTGCCGTCTATAGTAGTGGCTAGTTTTGCTAAAGTTTATAAAGAAGAAGAAGGAAGAGGAAGAAGGAAGAAGGAGAAAAAGAAAAAGAAAAAGAAAAAGAAAAAGAAAGAGAGAGAGTGTGTGTGTGTGTGTGTGTATAGAAAAGTTGTTTGGTATAAGAGGAAATAAAAGGAATAGGGTGTATTTAAAAATAAAAAATGGGTCCCACCACTTAATAAAAATATTATATATATTTTTAAATTAGGTTTTTTAGGAAAAAAATGACTAGAATACCTTTGAAAAATTTGAGTTTTTTTACATCATTCACTCCTTAAAAGAATTTCGTCCCGAAATTCAAATATAAATTAAGAAGTATGAGTAGTATGGCTTGGAATAGCCATTTGAATGAGAGTGAATAATTGATCACATAATTAATTAGTACCGAACCAAACACTAGGTAAATCGAGAAGTGTGAAATAAATATTTCTCGTCTACCATTGAATACCATTGACGCATCGATACCATACAAGAGTATGAGATAGGAACGTATACAAAGAAATATATAGAATCATAAGATGGCTCACCAATAGATACTGGGATCCCAATTCAAGAGAATAGAGACAGTGACCTCGAGACAATAATTATTTACAGAGATAGTAACAACAACCAAGATTAGTAGTCGAAAGTACAAGACTCCTATAACCTGAGCACTGATTGTTAGGTACCCAACCCGAGTAGCAGATCAAATATTAGGTACGTATAATATCATCTTTAGATAATACCAGATTAATAACACACTGGGAAAATTCCATTTATAATACTAAACTTGGGCATAAATAATTATTGAGTCCAAGAACTCAAACAATATCCTCATCAACACAAGATTGCACTTAACAAGATTTCAAATTGAAAACAAATATATTTGTGTTACACCACCCAAGATAGACGAGTTTTAGAGGTCATAAATGACAATAAGAGTACAACGATATAAGTCATGTACTATTCCTCATAACAAGAAAGTAACAATCATATACACAAGATATTTCTTGTCAAGAATAAGACTAGAATCACCATGAGTGGAAATTTCCAATACAGGAGTACTTAGTACAACAAATGTCAATAAGACCACTACAATCTATGTATATAAAATGCAAGTATCCACATAACAAATATAATCGAAAGACTCCCCAAGTCCTTTATCAAAGATAATATCATATAATAATAATCTATTCTTTGATTAAATCTAGAGACTCTCCAAGTCGTTTTGCCTATGTAGGAATATAATAATAATCTAGATCATTGCTTACCTCTAAAGATTTTCTGAGTCTTTGGTACAAGGGACCTCATAGAAATAATTCAATACTCATTATACAAATAAAACTGTTACCAACACTACAATGCTCCAGAAATAAGTTCCAATAGAATAGACTATCTTTGCAGTGATATCTGTCTCCTATTTAATCTCATTTCGTTTTCAAAATCATAAATTATTTTTCAAAAATATTTTTGAAAACATGTGACACAAAATTATGGGCATATAGGAATACTACACCAGTTCACAATAAAGTCTTACCTTAGCCATAAGTAAACTAAACTTAAACTTCAAGTATTTCTTTTTAAAATATAATAGAAAGAGTTCAATAACTTTCAATAGACTCATGAGTGAATTGATCCCTATGCCATCAATTATACCACCATAATGATACTTGGATCTATCACAAATCAAGTAATGAGTCACAAATTGAACTCAATACCAACGAACTTAATGATGACTCTAATCCACAATAGATTTTAATCAGAGTCTCCAAAAATTTCTAGGAGTCAACACAAGCAAAGTACCACTAGTAGTATTTGCCCATTAACGCAAAGAGGGAACACATTGACAAGATTAATTATTATCATTATCAGTTAATCAATTTCATGTCTAACACACCAATTCCACTTACTAAGCTAAGTAAGTATGAAAGAATATATTTTTTGCTTGATATATAGTTTACTAATTAAGCTATTAAGCACTTAAAATATGTCAATTTCTTTTAAATCATATTAAACATAACATAAATTTTCTTAAAATTTTCAAAATTTTTCTGTAATTTTCAAATATGTTTTTCTAAGAGGTTCAAAAGCATATTTTCTTTTTGTTGGTAAACCAAGTTATGCAAATAATTTTCCACTGTTCTTTATTAATAAAAAAAGAATTTAGATAATACATTATGACGTATTCTATAGATTTTATAACTTTAAAATACCACACTCTGATATTTTTTTAAAAAATAATTTCGAAGGACATTTTAACGATAGGAAGAACTTATAAATAATTGTATTTATGCCACAAACTAGTTTGTAACGCCTAAATAAACTTAAAAATCGGTCTATTGGACCTGATTTACTAAAGAGGGTCAACACCAGTCGTGGGGAGAGAAGCTTAGGCTTGTTGTCTATAATGGTGCCTAGTTTTGCTAAAGTTTATGAAGAAGAAGAATGACGAAGAAGGAAGAAAGAGACAAAGAAAAGGAAAAAGAAAAACTAATAATCGAGAGAGAAAGAGTGTAAGAAAGTTGTCCTGAAGAAATTAAGGGAAGAAGTTGCTTTTAAAAATTAAAAAATTAAGGGAAGAAGATGTATTTAAAAATTAAAAGTAAGTCCTACTACTTAATTAAAATATTATATATTTTTTTAATTATTTTTTTAAATGACTAAAATACCCTTGAAAAATTTGAGTTTTTACATTTTTTACTTTCAAATTCATTCTCTGCCTCACACTTCTCCAATTGTTTTCCACGCAGCTCAAGCTAAATTTTTTGGAATTCCAAGTCTGACTTCAGTTGCTCGTTTTCAACTGAATATTTTCAATCTCTAAGAATTAAAATAAATATGGCATTAATTAAATTCATCACAGCATCTTAACAAAAAGAAAAGTGTTAACTCGAAACAGTGAAATCAAGTCAAAGTTACTGTTTCAAGTTCTGGGCAGCCATTCGTTAAACAACGTATTAAACCCAATAAGCAAGAATGTTATATTTCACATTACATTTTAAGTGGGAGGGGGGATGAAGGATGACACACCTTCATTGTAAGCTCGATGAAGCTTATCTTTCTCTTCCATTAAGTTGTTAAGGGAAATTGTACTAGCACTATACTTCAGCTCCATCTCTTTCAACTGTTCATTCTTCTCGTCAATGATGCTATTAACATTGGATATAAGTCTATCCTGGATTCTATGTTCGTTTTCCTTAATTTCAGAAACTGTTTTAAGATTTCCAGTCTCCTATAAGCGTCGTCCGACTTTGTTGTCCAAGTTGTAGTCATCTTCCCGAGCAATCCAAGCATAGAGGCCAGGTTTTGGATCACTAATCTCCGCATACCAGCCCTTCTTCCCATAGACGGTCTGCCTCACAAGCTCTCTCAAATGACATAGCATCATGATAGCCAAGCAGATAGTCCTTGTTAAATTTCACAAGGGCAATTCCTAAGTGACCTCGACTATGATTCCACACCTCTTCAACTTGTACGGGATTGAACCCTCTCCTTATCAACTCATTCTTTAGCTCGGATTTACAAATTTTCCCAACAAATTGCCCATTTTTTTCCCGTCTAGTGGGAATGTTGACAACAATCCCTGTCCATGGCCATACAAACTTCTCATCACGGTAACAGTTGACAGGGAGATGATGTTCATCAACACCCTCAGGTTTTGATGGACCACCACCTGATCCACCACCACCATCATTTTCCAAGTATTTTGACTAGAGCTAAGTGATAAACCTTTTCTTTTGCACTTCTCTTTTCTGAACTACTCTTTCCCAACCCAGAAGCATGTTGGAGCAAATCTTTATACAGATAATCTCTCTTTCTCTTCATTGGACAATAGGGGCAAGTAAAGCTCTGGTCCGAAACTTTAACCCGGTGTTCTCCACTCTTTAGCTTTTCATAGGATTTCTCTTTGTACTCATCTATCTCAGTTTCACTTACATTTGAATCCTACTCTGATGCATAACCCGTTGAATTTCCCCTTTAGCTTTACAAAGAGTAATTTCACCTGAAAATTGGAAAAAGCAAGATCTATTACATATTTTGCAGGGATAACATATCCAAAGAGATGTAACATATTTTGAGAAGTAAATACCAACTAAAGTGAACCCATATGCGAAGCAGATTATTTCATTTAAAGTGATTAAAATAGCAAAGAATGAAGCTTGCACACAGAGAAACAAACAGAGCAGAAAAAAAGAAGCAAGATTGATATGTGGGGATAATAACAAAGAAGTTGACATTTCAAAAATGAACTCAAAAAATTATATGAATCTGCAAGCTCTCAAAACGATGGAAGACAAATCCCAGATCCACTACTCGTTACACTAGCAATCCTTCATTACATAGTAAAACATACATGCTCTTAAACTAAAGAATAAATCTGGACCCTCATTTTTGTTTTACACGTAAATGGTTCCCATTGAAAAAACTAAAGAACCTATATGTATTATTTTGTATAGCCCACAACTGAATATGCATAAACTTAGTACCTATTTTGCTCAGATGTATAACACCCAAAGATATTGCCTTGTATATAAATAAACAAATAAATAAGGAAAAACATCGCAGAATATTTACAAAGCACAACGTTATTTCATCTAAAGCGCTTCAAAAAGCAATGAATGAAGCTAGAAAACAGAGAAACGAGCAGAGAAGCAGAAACATAAACGAATGAAAAAACAACTTACCCGGAAGACAAAGGGACAGCCAAATCCTAGACCCATTTTCACTCATTACTTCACCAAACTTTAATTAATTTCAGGAAATTAAACATAAACCAAAACCCACGAAAAACCCACCAATGAAATCTAGACTGACCCGCAAAAAAAACCAGATGGGAGTTTTTATTTGGTGTCTTACTATTATGGGATAACACCACTAAACCAAAGGGTTTGTGCATAGAAATGGTACCCATTCAAAACACTATGGGCTTTCGCAAAACTGTAAACGAAAATGATACGGAAGCTATATTTAAAAAAAAAAAAATCCCAGCTCTTTTGAACTTTAGTTGTAAAAATTACATATCAACTGGAATTTCATTACAGATGTATATATATATATAAAATATTATATCTTTCCAATATTCTTGTTGGCTCGTCTACTGTTTTGGGTTTTGAGCCCATAATAATTACTTAGCATGCAAGACAGAGCTTCATATGTTTGATTAACTAATAAATAACTGTCCCAAAAAAATATTAAAAAGAAAAAAAAAAGCAAATGGATATATTATTTTCTCAAGCTATAAGATAAGAAGACACAATTAATTTTTTTTTCCTTTTAGATTTGTTGGTTGAGATGACAAAATATTTCTTATGAGATTTTCTTTCTTCTTCTGCTATACGAAGATTACTGAGAAAGGCAAGAAAATACAGCTGTATACAAAGAAGAGTGAGAGAGCTATTTTCAAGCAAAGACGAGGGAAAAAAAAAAGCCAGAATTAATAAATAAATAAAATATCCAAAAGCGACCTGAAAAAACGACAACACCTTAAAATTTAGACGACAATTTGAAAGTCAACAAAATACGAATAAGAATTAAGAACTATTTTCATAACAAACAACGACAAGAACCACATCAACCTAACACGACAACAGGACTTATAAGCGACATCATTTAAAAACGAGATAGATTCAATACAAGGCAAGACCGTGTATAAATAGTAAAATCTCAAATTTGTCAGGTTAATTTTGATTTTTTTGATGTAATCTGATTAGCCTCTTAAAATAATATAAATAAATATTATATTTGCAATTTAACTACTCTTTAATGAGAAAAGAGTTAGGTAATTGTGATATAATAAAATTTTTATTTTATTTTTAATTTTTTAAAAGGTATCTTAATAAATTAACTGCTCAAAATTAATATCAAGATATAAATTTGTAACAAATTTTAAATCTAGAAATCAATATTGACAATAATTAAAACACAAAGATATAATTTAAACAAAATATCAAAATATAAAATATAAAAATGATAATATCCCCAGTAAAGAATAATATTATTTTAATAATGATGTTAGGAATGTAGCTATTATCTTAAAAACTTTAATATATTATAGTATCTATTACTAAATTTTTTAACACTCCCCAATTGAATGAAAACTCAAATGTTGGTATTCAAAAGTTACGAGTAAGAATTACCATCCTGACATTGTTATATAATTATATTACCATTTTACTTTTTAAGTACACGCCACCTCAGTTTTGTCAAACTAAAATTTATTTTTGAGTAATCAGAATGAATTCGTTAAATTAGGACTTTTTTTGTTTAGCAAAATGTATATGTATTTAATTTATTTAAACACCACTTCCAATTTGACCTTTCAAATGTAAGTGGCAGGGATACGCCATATCAAAGTTCACTCAAACCTACCGTTTAGGTTGAAAATTTCGGGACTAATTAACACGATTAAACGAGTGTAACCTGAAAGCTTAATTAACGAACACACACAAATGACATTTATTACATAATTTACTTTTTAGTAAAAAGAAATAAAGAAAAAGGAAAGGACGACAGTACTATCAGCCGATAGAAAAAGTGAAAAAAGACCAAAATTTGGGTTTAAAAAAAAAACAAATCCGAACCTGAACAACGACGGACAACAAAATAAAAGCAACATAAAAAATTAAAAAAATGGAAGGAAAAAAAAAAACCTGAAAACGACACTAATACAAAAACAACAAAATGGCATCAATAAGAACACGTACGACGGCATTTGAAGTGAAAGCCCGTCACAACGACATAAAAGTCTAAAACCAAGAACAATTTGGAAGTCGACCGGATTAGAAAACATGCATGCTAAATGTTATAAAAGGTCCGAAGAATTTATATTAAAAAACCACAAAATTAATCAACCATGATGATCATGAGGTAAAAATTGAAACTCAGGACATGTTAGATAAAGAAAAGCTAGCTCACGTAGAGAATGCAGTTTCCATCTCTGCCCAAGAACTTACAAGCATTTAATCTTGAGAACTAAAATACCAACACTAAACAAGAAGGGCCTAAGAGTTCTGCTACTTATAACACAATAAACTCTTCTTGTTACCGCCCCTCAAAAAGTGAAACTCAGGACGACTTATATATGTAACAAAAAGCGATCAGAGACTTCAATTTCCACACAGGGCCACCAACAAACCAACGAAGTTGTAATGACCTAAGTTTAAGTATACTATTCATTTTTCTTACAAGGGTGGAAATCGATTGGACCTTCAATTAAGAACTATAAAAGAATAGGAGTTAAAATACAAGTCTAGAAGAAGGGCAAGGACTCTAACTTACAAACCGAAAAAAGGATAGGAGATTTAAGATCAACAATGCCATGTTAAGGGATCCAAACCATGCCACTAATTGTTCAAGCAATAATTAAATAAGTAGGAGTTTACTCACCAACTCCAAGTGTTTGCCAAAAACATTCAAAAAGAAATACTATATTTATAGCTACATTGTTTAAACGACCATTGACATGTCAACCTTCAAATGTTTCGATCAACAAATTTTCCTTGTCACTTGTCAAAACAGATAGCATCATCTCCACTCCGTCCTTACGTTCACCTGCCAGATAATCCATATGATTAGATTAAACACCAATTTGTTATCGACAGTCAGTGATTTTCCATCTATTTGATACATACAAAAACTGAGGGGGACAAAAAGGATAAGAGAGATACTGGAAAGTCTCTTACTTTCACACACCTTTTAAGCACTTTATGAGATATTAAGACCCACTGTGTTATATACACTTATAAACCATTAACAAATTACATAACTTCTGCGGCTATATGTACCCAATAGCCTAAGAAGAAACTTGATTGCTTCATCTATAGTAGCAGTTCGTCCTTCTCTGAAATTTCAAAGCTCTTGTAGAATATCAGAACCACTTACATTATGATCATTGATCTTAGTTAAGGCCGTTGTTACTGCTTTGTATATTTCTTGACCCAATTCCATTTTTAGTGTTCTCAATTTCTAGTCAACGTCCTCGATGACTTTCTGATTGATCCATAAAGTATATATAAAGTGAACGACATTAAATTAATATCAAAGATATTTCTAACAAAATGGTATCAGAGCGAGGTTGTGAATTCTCTTGAAATTCAAAGTATGCTTTATGGTTGTAACTTTGATTGATCTTTCACGTCATAAAAGAATTTTTGAGATTAAGAGTATTAGCCATTTGTTCCAAACATACTACTATTATATATCAAATCGAAAAGCTCGACAAGACGAATACGTTACCGTAAAAATTAGCCCAATCGGAGTTCAAATGAGTCTGAACAAGTTGTCAGAAATTTGCTACCACAAACTAAGTCAACTTACCGAATTGAGCCGAGTTAGAGATGTTTGACTGAGTTGTTTGACCGCGCTGTTGACTAAGTCATTGGAGCCATTGACTGTACCATCAACCAGACTGTTTACCGAGTAGTTAGCTTTGACCATTGACTTTGACCAAGTCAATATACTAGTCAATCTTAAGGTCTTTCGACATTCTGGATTTATTTGTATAGTCAAAATTTCTAAAAGCTCATTTTATTAAGAGTTATGGCTATCGAAAATTTAGCATCTCTTTAAGTTCTACCACTCCATAGCAAAAACTTTGATAATTGGACTATCAAAATAAAGGTCCTCCTTAGAGCACATGATGTTTGGGATATAGCGGAAAAAGGCTACGAAGAGCCAAGAGATGAGGCGACACTATGCTCAACACAAAAAAGATAGTCTAAAAGACTCAAGAAAGAGAGACGAAACAGCTCTCTTCCTCTTTTACGAAACCTTAGATGACGATGAATTTCAGAAAATCTCAAGTGCAACCTCGACAAGAAAGCATGGGAGAAGAAAAAGTTAAAAAAGTAAACTCTAAGATTAGAGTTTGATTTTTTTCACATGACAGAGATTGAGTCAGTTTCTGATTATTTTTCTAGAGTTCTAACTATTTCCAATCAAATGAAAAGAAATTGTGAGAAACTAAAAAATGTTACAATCATGGAAAAGATTCTCTGTTCGTTAGATCCGAAATTCGAGAATATTGTTACTGTCATTGAAAACTAAAGATTTAGGAGCCATGATGATAGAACAACTCTTGGGTTCCTTGTAAGCCCACGAAGAAAAGAAAAAGAAGACACAAAATTTCAAAGAGTGGCTCGTCAAGGCTCAACTCTAAGAGAAAAAAATAAGATTTCAACAATGGAAGAGGACGTGGAAAAGGTCGTGGCCAAGGAAGAGGTCGTGGATATAGAAGAGGAGAAAGAGGATGCTTCAACAACAATTATAAAAATGAAGATAGAAGAGAAAGTTCGACAAGAGATTGTGGAAGAGGTAACCCACGACATTGACATGACAAGTCCCAAATCAAGTGTCACAACTGTCAGAGATATGATCATTATATTTCCGAATGTAGAGCTCCAAAGAAGGTGCAAGAGAGAGCCAACTATGTTGAAGATAAAAAAATAAGAGAAAAATATGTTATTTTTAGCATGCAAGGAGACCAATGGGTACTAAGAAAATATATGGTACCTTAACAGTAGTGTAAACAATCATATGTGGGGACGAAGAGATATGTTCGTAGAACTTGACGAGTCGGTTACTAGAATATTTCATTTGGAGATAATTCCAAGACAGTAGTAAAGAGTAAAAGTAAAATTCTCATACGCTTGAGAAATGGAGAACATCAATTTATTTCAAACGTTTACTACGTGCCTAATATGAAGAGTAATATCTTGAGTCTTGTCCAACTCTTAGAGAAACGCTATGATATTTACATGAAAGAAAATAGTCTTTCTTTAAGAGATAATAGAAACAAGTTAATCATCAAAGTGGCAATGACAAGAAACAGAATGTTCTTGTTACACATTCAAAATGACGTAGCAAAGTGTCAAAGCTTGCTACAAAGATTCATCATATCTTTGGCACATAAGGTTTGGACATCTTAATTTTGGCAGCCTAGAATTATTAGCAAAGAAGAAGATGGTTTGAGATCTACCTTTCATCAATCAGCTAGACCAGTTATGTGAAGGATGCTTATTGGGAAAGCAATTCATAATAATTTTTCCAAGAGAATCAAGTTCCTGAACCTATAAACCACTTGAACTCATATATACCGACGTGTATGGTCCAATAAGATCAAGTTCTCTCGATAAGAGTAACTATTTTCTCCTCTTTATCGATGATTTTTCAAGAAAAACTTAAGTGTATTTCTTGTAGGAGAAATTAGAGGTGTTTGAAAAATTTAAAAAGTTCAAGATACTTGTTGAAAAGGAAAGTAGTCGAAGTATCAAGACAATGAGATCTGATAGAGGAGAAGAATTCACATCCCACGAATTTTAGAAGTATTGTGAAGACAACAACATTCGTCATCCTTTAACAATACCAAGATCTCCCTAACAAAATAATGTCGCAGAAAGGAAGAATAGAATAATCCTTAATATCGCAAGAAGCATGCTCAAGAGCAAAGAAATGTCAAAGAAGTTTTGGGCTGAAGCTGTAACTTGTGCAGTTTACCTATCAAATCGCTCTCTAGTAAGAAGCATATGGGAAAAGACGCCATAAGAAGCTTAGAGTGAAAGAAAGCCTAGGATCTCTCACTTAAGAGTGTTTGAAAGCATAACTTATGCTTACACACCTGATGAAAACATAACTAAGCTTGACGATAAAAGTGAGAAATTTATCTTCATCGGCTACGACTCTAACTCAAAAAGCTATAAGCTCTATAATCCAAGCAATGACAAGATCATTATTAGTCATAATATAGAGTTTGACAAAGAAAGAACTTGGGAATGGAACATACAAGAGAGAAATTATGACTTCCTACCATACATTAAAGAAGAAAGTGAGCAACAAAAAGTGGAACAAGTAAGAAAAGAACCGCAAGAGTCTATTACCCCACTTACTTCACCAATGGTAAGCACTCGCTACGAAACAATACCAGGATCATCTTTAAGCAACAATTCAAGTGAAAGGATACCAAGATTAAGGAGCTTACAAGAGATATATGAAGTGACTGAGAATCAAAATGACTTGACTCTCTTTTGCCTTCTTACTGATTGTGAACCATTAAATTTTGATGAAGCTGTTCAAAGTAAAAAGTGGCGAGATGCGATGGATGAAGAAATAAAATCAATCACAAAGAATGATAAGTGGGAGTTTTCTACACTTCCAAAGGAGCATAAAACAATCGACGTGAAATGGGTTTACGAGGCTAAGAAGAATGCTTAAGAAGAAGTGGAGAGTTATAAGGCAAGATTGGTCACGAAAGGATACAATCAAAGACTCGACATTGACTATGATGAGGTATTTGCTACTGTTGCTCGTCTAGAAACTGTACAATTGATCATCTCATTGGCCGCTCAAAATAAATGGAAAATTCATTAAATGAATGTCAAGTCTACTTTCTTAAATAGAGTCCTTGAAGAGAAGTCTCTATAGAGCAACTAATTGGGTATGAGATTAAGGGATAAGAAAATAAGATTCTAAAGTTGAAGAAAGCCCTTTACGGGTTAAAGCAAGTACCAAGAGTATGGAATAGCTACATCGATAAGTACTTCCAAGATAATAACTTTATTAAATGTTCTTATGAGCATGCATTGTATATCAAAGTAAAAAATAGAGGTATCTTGATTGTGTGCCTCTATGTCGATGATTTGATCTTCACGGGGAATAATCCATCTATATTCGATGAATTTAAAAAAGTAATAATAAAGGAGTTCAAGATGACCGACATCAGACTCATGTGCTACTATCTTGGCATAGAAGTAAAGCAAGAAGATGAAATTTTCATTTCACAAGAAGGTTATGCCAAAGAGATCATCAAGAAGTTCAAAATGAATGATTGTAAGGCTGTCAATACACCGATCGAATGTGGAGTCAAATTATCAAAACATGATGAAGGAAAAAAAATAGATCCAACACTCTATAAGGGCTTAGTTGGAAGTTTGTGCTACCTGACTTGCACAAGACCTGGCATTCTCTATGTCGTAAGCCTGGTCAATCGTTATATGGAATCTTCAACAACCACTGACTTGAAAGTTGCCAAGAAAATCCTTCGATATATTAAAGGTATAATTAACTTTGGCTTACGATTTTAATCATCTAATTACTATAATCTTGTGAGTTATAGTGACAGTGATTGGAGTGGAGACTTAGATGATCGAAAGAGTACAAGTGGTTTTACATTATTCATGGGAGACATTACTTTCATATTAATGTCTAAAAAGTAACGAATCGTCATACTTTCAAGCTGTGAAGTAGAGTATGTTGTAGCTACATCATGTATCTGTCACAAAATTTGGCTAAGAAACTTGTTGAAGGAACTATGTATTCTGCAAAATAAACCCATTGAGATCTGTATTGATAATAAATAAGCAATATCTAAAAAGTAACGAANGCAGCTACATCATGTGTCTTTCACAAAATTTGGCTAAGAAACTTGTTAAAGGAACTATGTATTCCACAAAATGAACCCATTGAGATCTGTATTGACAATAAATCAGCAATTGCTTTAGTAAAGAATCTTGTCTTCCATGATAGAAGCAAGCACATTGATACCTGTTACCATTATATAAGATGATGTGTTACAAGAAAAGACGTGTGCAACTTAAGTATGTGAAGACTCAAGACTAAATGGTGGATATTTGGTAAGGAATCTTGTCTTCCATGATAGAAACAAGCACATTGATACCTGTTACCATTATATAAGAGAATGTGTTGCAAGAAAAGACGTACAACTTAAGTATATGAAGACTCAAGACCAAATGATGGATATTTTCACCAAAAAATTCAAGCATGAAAAGTTTCTCAAGTTAAGAAATTTACTAGGTGTCACAAATAAAGTTTAAGGAGGAATGTTAGAATATAAACCTTGTGACCCATTGGGCCATAATTAAATGATTTAGTTATTTAGGCTAGTGTTGTGAGTTGGGCTTATTTTAGTATGTGTGTATCTAATAGCTCATAGTTTAATATCCAAGTTTCTAGAGTATTCTTATATTTATTAGATAGTATAATTAATTAAGTTGTTTAAGGTTGAATGGAGCATTCTTACACCATCTAGAATCATCCTTAGAGTAGTATAAATAAAGTGCTCGTTCCCCCATTTCGTATCAAATCAAAAAGAAATAATTCAAGTAGTAATACAAATTCTTCTCTTTTACCAAAATTCTCTCTAGTTTCTCCCTTAGCCTCTCTACTCTTTCTAATCTTAAAAAAGTCTCCTATTTCGAATATGACATTTCACCATTTGTCACCTTCAAATAACTTCCCCTTTTTCCCCCTTTTTTCCCATTCTCAGTTACTAGTAAACGACTTGTTTGATTCCAAAAATACAAATAAGACACATAGAAACATTTGTCAGAATCAAATCATATGTAACTATAGCTTAAATGCAAAATAAAAGATCTCAAAAGACAGAGCACCTAAATATGAGCCATAATCTATTTATCATAAGAATAAGGACAAAGAATAAAAGGGACTTAATTAGGAGCCATAATCTATTTACTATAAGAATAAGAACAAAGAATAAAAGGGACTCACGCTTATCAATACTTTACGAGCTTCATGCTGCTCGTCAAAGCTGTTGCGCTCGTTCATCATTACAGCTTGACAAATATTATCTTCCAAATCTTGAAGTTGTTGTTCCTTTTCTGCCAACCGATCTTCGACACTGTCAACAGGTCCTCCCATGTGTCTCGTGACGTTTAAGTATCCCCTTTAGCTGCACAGCTTCCAGTTCAAGTGCTTGCTTTGCTTCCAAATCTTGTTCAAGTCCAACTATTATCCTGTTGAGTTCCTCCCTCTGTCTCTGCAAAAAAAATATTAATGGTGGACGTGCATCGCTTTTTATTGCCCCCACCCGGAAACCCATGTGGAAATATTTTGGACCTTTGCTTAAGCACTAACCAAACAAACCTGATGATTCTCAAGCAGTTTCGAAACATTTTCATCAGCCTTTTCTTGCTCCAAAGCAGCCAACAGAAGACGAGATTCTCTTTCTAAGCACTGAAAGAACAAAATAGATATGTACATTCACATATAAATATCAGGATGATTAATATTAATTGCCTACAAATTCTTAATATTTCAAGTACATTAATTTTCCGTAACAAGCTTTTAAATCACGATTAATACAATGTCAAAGACTCAAATGTAAAAGACCAAATAACCTTTAACTTGTCGAATTCGTTTGCCGTCTCGCATTTCTCCAATTCTTTCCCAAGCAACTCAAACTTCTTTCTTTGTAATTCCAAGTGTGACTTACGTTGCTCACGTTCATTTAAAATTGTATATGGAAATGATCCCGTGCTTTCAACTGAACCATTTTTAAATCTCAACAGATGAAAATAATTACAATGGCATGATGAATAAAGTCAACTAAAACATGTTAACAACGACAAAGACCAAACTTGAAACAGGAAAATCGAGTCAAAGCTATTATTCTAGGTTCTAACCCAGGAATTTTTTTAAGCATATATGAAACCCTGATAAGCCAAAATATACATATTATATTTTACATTTCATTATAAGTGACAAAATATGGGGGAAGAAGACACACCTTCGTTGTCAAGGAACTCCATCTTCTTTCAACTGAAAACTCCCAAAACAATATTTAATTATACAAAACATAGTAAAATCAATATCCAGAAACTTAACTCTAACATAAAAGCCAAAAAAGCAACTCTTATGTCTGTTTTGCTATAAATGGGCAACAATCACTTAACCAAAGGGATTGTCAAATTCATATATTATTAGAAGTGGAATTAAGAGTCTTATACCGTTTCTTCATTTTTCTTCTACAAATTATGATTTTGTAACTAATTGGCATCATATCTTTGATTAATTAATAACTGTAAATAGATTAATCTTCAAACGAAAATTAACAACAACAACAACAACATAAGAATCCGGGACTTTCTTTTCTATTAAGGGAAAAAAAAGGTCACATCCGGTTGGAGAATTTCTTTTGCTTTTTTTTTTTTTCCAAATTACAACATTCTAAAATCAATTTCTATCTAAAAAGAGAAAAAAAAAAATACGAACATACCGAAAGAGAACAAAGTTGAGGTTAAGGCAAAGCCAAAAGTCACCTCCTTTCTTCCGTGGGTGATGACCTACAGTACTATAAAGACATATAGGACTATAAAATATAGATAAATTTTGTTCTGATGACCATTCAGATTTTGTTTTTCCTCGGAGTATTCAGAGTGATGGAAACTTCTTTTAAGAAGCTATAGTTACTCAGGAAAAAAAAAAAAAACATAATAATCAACGTCACATCAAGTCAGTCAATTCGAGCGATTATTTGGGCTTCAATTTTCTCCATTTTCGGTGACAGGTGAGAGTTTTGAGAGAGATTTAAACCCAAAATTGTGAAATGTGTATTTTCTTTTTCTAGGCTATACTTGGTAGAGAGGAAATAGAAAAAATATGATAAAAGAAAATACTATGAGAAAAGAATGTGTTTTTTTATTTATAGTTAATTGTTTGATAAATAAAAAAAATATAGTTTTATTGTAAAATGGTTGATTATTCTATTTATTATTATTTTAAAATTAGAATGCAAAAATATTTTAATAAATTCATTTCCACCAAAACATAACAAGATTTTTTCCTCCACTTTCTATCCATTTTTTGGGGCGAAATTTTTTATGAGTCTCACTATTTTCTTTTTTCTTTTTTTTTTTTCTCTACTACTAAACAAGTCATTCTTTCCATTTCTCTTATACTAAATAACTAAAATGAGGGAAAATTGGAGAGAAAAAAAAAGTGTAGTTATTTGATAGAAAAGGAAAGAGAAAGAAAATAAAAAGGATGGAAAAATGATGGAAAAATAATTAGTAGGATCCATACAAAATTTTTGAAAAGAAACAAAAAAAAATTTAGGTAATGAGAGATTTTAATATACTAAATTACTCTTACATACAAATTTTTAAAGCAATAATTTAAAGGGTAAAATAATTATTCTAAAATAAACATCACTACAACAAAAATACAATTAAATGGCGATGCTTGTACTGACGACAATTCGTCATTACTTTAGGAATACATAAAGTAGCGACAATTAAAAAGGCGTTACTGTATATTTCAGAGAATTTTTCAGGTACTAAAAAACCCTAAAATAGGATCCCTACTTTAGAGTTTTTCAGTTTAAAGAGGTGATTTGTTGCCATTTTAAGTTTTCACTATTTATTAATTTCGCTATTTTTCAAAAAAAAAAAAAAAGGAAATGATGCCAAGAGAAACGAAGGAATAAAAATATTTACTCTAAAAGAGCAACTATTGTCGCTGCTTTAAACTGAAAATTCAAAAGTCGTCACTTTTAATTAAAAAAAACCTAAAGCTAATCGCCACTTTAAGCTTTCACTGTTTATTAGTATTACTATTTTCCCCAGAAAAAAATGAAATAGGTGCCAAGAAAATTGAAAGGATAAAAATATCTGCCCTAAATGAGCGACTATTGTCACTGCTTTAAACCTGATTAAGTATTTTAGTCATATTCACGATCTCTACTTGAACGAGATGAGCAAATTAACTGCCTAATTCATAAATTGCCCACATCAAACCAATTTGTGCAGTGTAATGTAGTTATTTTGCTTCATTATTTAGGTTAGGGTCAATTTTTTTCTACAACTAGCTACGACATGGTTTGAAATGGGGCTGTAACTTTTGTTCTACTATTAATCAAACCGCACCTCTCACACACATGCATTTATAATTTTAAAAATATTCGTCTACATAAATTTGCATTTATATACAAATATATATAGGCCATAATCCAATAGGTATTTTATTTTTTATTTATCTATAAGTATTTTTTTAAACCGTTATATGATTATCTAATAACTACTATAATTAATTTGAGTCGTTGGAAAAAAAATAAAAATAAATACATATTATTTAATATTTTTCTACATTTTATTATGAAAAGATGTACATGAAGAACTTTTATTAGACAAAACAATGTACCCAAAAAATAAAAACAATGTGCCCAAAAAATACTTATAGATAAGTTAAAAAAATACCTACTATATATACACACATCAAGAAAGTTAGAAAGTAAATTATATGAGCTCCTACTGTTTTGTATACCAATATTTTTAATTGAATTATATGATTATATTTAAGTATATAAGGAAAAATTAAAAACAATAAACTCTGAAGTAGTTGATTAAAAAAAAAAGAATATTTTTAGATGTTTTAAATATTTCACTTCTTTTCAAATCATTTTTCTTTAGTAGTCATAACTTCCAAAAATTGTTGCTTCAATCTGCCCCACATTTAGGACATACCGCATAAACATCAGTCTCTACCCTAGTGGTTAAGAGTTTCCTTTTACCACTCTTCACAATTTAGCGAAATTTTTTCATAAAATACCACCCAATCCATGCCATTCTCACCCCTCTTTACATCATACATACAATTGAAAAAACTCAGAACCACAACTCTAATTAGTGCATAATAATTTTTGAATTAGGAAGCAATAAAATTGTTATAAGTTTCAGAAGGATTTTTAACATATAGAAGCATAATGCGTGCATAAGATAAACAAAATTATTTTTAACAAACTCATAAGTTATGAAACTAAATAAATTTGAAACACTCCAAGAACCTCATCATGTTTAAGCAGCCCGAATCGAAAGTCATGAACATAGTAAATTGTACCCAATTTTAATGAACCAAATAATTTGAAGTCTTCGTAAGTTAAATGTTCTATAAGAGTAACATGATTGGTCATTTGAAACAGATCGAGGTACCCAATTTTTGACAAGTAATCCTTTAGACTTGAGATCTTTCAAAACGTGATTTAATCCAAACTAAGCAAAGGAACTACTAATTAACATTGGTGTTCCAAAGAAGGAACATAGTGATTAAGCCGTAGTTTACTCCAAAATAAAGCTTAGATTAGACTTTAGAGACCAATGTTAGCCTCAAAATTATCTCCAAGTCCACTAGGAACCAAAAAAGGCCTTTCTTCACTTCCAAGACTCAGTTATGATAGCAGCCTGCCAAGTTGAAAGTGCCACCACATATGAAGATGATTATATAACTCATTTCCGAAAATACATATAACTTGTTTTAGTTAGTAGTGTATTAGTAGTATTAAAAAAATTTTAAGCATACCTTGCGCGTTTCTTTTGTTCCGATTGGTTCAGAAGAAAAGCAATGACCTCTTTTAAGCTTGCTTTCCTGCCTTTCTTAAAGTTCCAAAGCTCTGGTACCATGGAACGCCCAATTGGATCATACTCATTCATCTCCATCAAGGCTTTGGTAACTGCATTTTGTACTTCTTCACCCATTTCCTTCTTTAGTGCTTTCAATTTCAAATCGCCATGGTCAATAACTTCCTGAATAACAAGTATTCATTTTAATGAGGAAGCAAGGAATTCAAAGAAGAAATAAGTAGCCAATATGTGATTATTACTCTTGATCACCTCTCTATGACTCACGTTGGCTCTCATCGATTAGAGCTGCCCATAGAGTCTATTTATAAAGAAAATAAACCTACGGCTTCCCAGTATCTACAATCCTAGCTAGATAAATTCAACTACCCTTTCCTTCATAAACCGTAACACAGTTAATATACTAGTTTTAAAAACTTGGCAAACTGAAAAGTTCCAAGGTAGTTAACATGAATATATATATATATATATATATATATACTTATATATTAAGGTCTAAATATTATTTTAGCTGAAGCCTGCTTAGCCCTTGAAATTGCAAATATAGATCTTCCTTTTACATCTGTTTAGTAGAGTTTATGCTAGCCATGTATCCAAGTCAAAATTTGTCTCTTGTTAGGCTTGTCTCCAACTTTCATATTTTGTAATATATAGTACCAAAGTTTATACGACAAATACATATATGAAATAAGAATAAAAAAGGCACACAAAATTCCAAGAAAGAGAACCAATGTGAATCATTAGGAGCAAGATGTTCAATCAAAAGCATACCACAGATTTCCCTTTAACCACGAAGACTTTAAAAGGACGCCACTGTGGATCCTTGACGCATTCGGTCCACAATTGGCACAAGTTCAAAGCAACACGCAATGAATCCTCTTTCTTAGAGGCTCTCTTCATTGCTTCATAGAATGGTTTACAGTCAACGTCTCCCATTCTCTTAACACCAACAGGACTAGGACTTGTCGTGTTTTTCAAACCCTGTTAATTAGTAACAAAATGTTTATAAATATTTCCTTCAAAACCAGAGTTTGATTATAGGAATCATTCTATTCAAATAACTTGTGCAGTAATCAAAAGTGGAATGCTATAACATTTACATCAATCAAAACTTCACGAACGTCTCGATCTCCAATTAGAGCTTCATCTGAGGCTGCGGTATTTTCAGATTCTCCAGCTTTGCCTCCATCTCTCAATAGTTTAAGCACTGCCTCCATCTTTGCCATCAGTAGTAATAGAATAAATAATATAAGTTTACTAAGTTTCGACCAAACGGATAAATGCAATGGCCAATTGCTATCCATGAAATAAAAACATGTATACATTTCAAATATAATTCTTGTATCAAAAAGAAAATTATATATACAATTAGCATAAACAAAAACTAATGAGTAATAATCATTAACATATTTAAACATACATAACAATCTCTGCTTTTATCAGGGTGATAGCAAACATTATAGTTAAATTAATTGAGGAACTTAAAAAAACGAAAGAAAAACTCACTTTTTTCATTTCATTAAGTAAACTTCTCCGTTCATTGCCACTTTGAGAGGTTAGCAGCTTGTCAACTTCATCTGTTCTGTTCTCAATAATGTCTCGAACCTTCTTAAGTACTGATTATCATATTGCAATACAACAACAAAAGAGAAATTAGAGATCAAATTAAGCCAAAACTCAAAAATGCGCACACAAAAATTATAAGTAAAAGAATGAAAAATATAGACTCATTAGTGTGCATAAGTTCTGCAAAAGAGGTAACAAGAGAAGAAGGAAACCCTTTTGTCAAAACTATGATCTTGAAGGGGGTATAATGCAGAAATGTGATAACCTCGGAAGGAAACAATATGGGTTAAAATCAGTCTCAAGTTTTGTTCATTAATTCATAGGAATTAGCAATATTTTGTCAAAACCCACCTTCACAATGATCTTGATAATGATAAACCGGAGCGTTTTTCTTATCAGAGTGACATCTTTTTCTTGGTAAGTCTGTAATAGCTTGAGTCTCCATTTCAACCTGAGATGCAAGATGTAATAAAATCAAATTTTGAAATCAGTCTTCGAATATCCACTAAAAAGTTTTTATTTTGCACGTTGGGGACAAGGAATATATAATGAAGAAAAAACATAAACAAGCAATGAAAGATTTGAGTTTAGGCAAAGATACAAATAAATTAGGAAGTGACCAGAAACCAAAAGTTACTGTCTTTTTCACAGAACTAAACTCTAAAGCCAAGATGGTTCCTTTTTTAAAAAAAAAAATTATTTATTTTTAAAGGAAAATGCAAGAGCAATGATTTAAGATCAGGGAAATGAAAAGACCACCTTTAGCTATTTTTACAAGTAGGAGCCTTTACCGGGCTCTGCCAATGCCATGCACAGATCATGAAACTTCCTAAGGAAGCCACGCAATTTAAGTTTCGACTTTCAAGACAAAATGAATCAAGCACAAATATAAATAAAATTTTTATATATACAAAATGGACAGTGGGTCAATTTGAGACTTGACCCTTCAGAGAGGGTTGGACTGGATTGCCATTTTCTTTCTTTCTTTTTTTTTGGACTTTTTTTTTCCCCTCGTTTTGATTGAAGATTGACGTTATGACAAATTTAGAAGAATAATAAAGACCAAAATTTTAATAATATATTTTCAGCTTTTCTGCTTTCATTGTAAATTTAACTAAGTTTTGTTTGCTGATTTGAGTTTAGTCTCAAGTGACTTGAGGAGAAACTTGTTTTATATATATATATATATATATATATATATATATATATA
>JXTB01000344.1:203979-252804 GCA_002914805.1 Parasponia andersonii | reverse complement strand
TATGTATATATTTTTTTTTTTAGCTATTAGATAATCATCTAATGGTGATCTAATGATTATAATGATGTAAATGAAAAAACATGTATTAATAATATTATTTCTTTTTTTTTTAGCTATTAGATAATCATCTAATGGTGATCTAATGATTATAATGATGTAAATGAAAAAACATGTATTAATAATATTATTTCTCTCTCTTACTTTTTATTATAAAAAAATATACATAATAAATTTTAATTGATCAGAACGATACCTATGTATAGATAAAAAGAAAATACCTACTAGATTCATAGGGAGAGGTTTTAATTGAATTTTTGTTTTTCTGCTAACAATACGTATTTTGACCAAGTTCAAAATGATCTATAATAGCAAGTCACATATTTTCACTTTTATTTTTGCTCCATAGATGGGTAATTGCACATTTGCAATTTTAAATTTTTTTTAAGTTAAAATGGTTATAGGATAAGTTCCACTCAAAAAAAAAAAAAAAAAGGTTATAGGATAAGAAAAACAATTTATCTAAACATGAGTAATCTAACAAATTTTTGTATGACAAACTTTGTGTTATATAAAAAATATTTATGCAAATTCCCCCCATATGTCAAGATTAATCTAATCAATCTATATATAATAGTCTAGCAAACAATACTTTAACCAATGTCAATAGATGGGTAATTGCACATTTGTAATTNAAAAAAAAAAAAAGGTTATAGGATAAGAAAAACAATTTATCTAAACATGATTCATCTAACAAATTTTTGTCTGACAAACTATTTGTTATATAAAAAATATTTATACAAATTCACCCCATAGATATGTCAAAATTAAAATCTAATCGATCTATGTATTATAGTCTAGCAAACAATACTTTAACCAATGTCAATAATTTAAAATAGCAAGGGAAAAAAAAAAGAAAACAGACCTGACTAGTGGTAATTTGAACTAAAATGATTTTTTTAAAAGTGTTTCGAATAAGAATGACTTTATTAGTAATATCACATTATCGTACAAAGGAGTCATACAATTGTATATCACAAAATTATAACTTTTGTCAAAACCGATTAATGGTCACAAATTATGTGACATCTATCATAAAATACTGTATCACTATTATAAAAGTCATTTTTCAGAACAGTAGAAAAGTCATTTTAGTCCAAATTACTACAATCCAAATTCATGTAAAAAAATACTTGGTTACCTGATTAATCAAATGAGATTTAAATTAAAATAAAAAAGAGAAATTTTATAAATAAAAATCCTAAATCCGTGGAATTACATTTTTTTTTAATCATAAAACACCTTAGATTTTTTCTACCTGTCAAATGACCCCTGATGTGTTATCTAATTTAAAGGAAAAGACAATAAAATGATGATAACCTTTTGACGAATGATGGCCCAATTTTTGTTGGAAAATATTATTCTTGTTTCCAAACAACATTATATTATGAAAGAATTTGAAAAGTTACTACGTATTAATTAAAAAATTAAAATTAAACCTTAAATAGTTTGTGTATTTCTTATTGAATTATACCAATTAAATTTTTACAAAATACATCTTTTCGAGTAATAAAGGTCTTTTATTTTTCTTTTGTTTATTTTCTTAGGGAAAAAAAATTAAAATAGTTCATAAATGACTACACAGACAAATTTTTTTTTTTTTTGCCTGAATAATACCCAGACCGATTTTCTTTTTTTATTAATGAAAGACAACAAATGGACTTCTAAACATGTACTTCGATTGCTTTTATTAAATGAATTTTTTTAGATTCCAATTCAATATTCTATGCAGACAAAAATAATAGAAGATTCAAACAAGGAGTTGGTATCGTTTATCTTGGGTATTGTCGTTATTTTTATTTTTCAAAATTCGATAACCCAAAGGTTGATTTGATGATAAGAAAAGTCTATAGTGGTTTATGATTTAAAAAATATATAATGCGAATCATTTTCTTGATATTCTCTAAATATACAAGGTTTTCGGTTGACATTTGCTAAAACAAAGGGTCTTTATGAAAATTTCTCAAAATAAAAAGTAGAAATAAAAAGTTCCAAATCATCAAGTTCCCATCACATAAAACCTTAAATGACTTTCCATATTTAAAAAAGCATTAAATACATATTGATTTTTTTTGGTACAATGACCAACTGATTACAACCATTGAATCAAAATATAACTATTTTAATTAGAGTACCCATTCAATGGGTAAATATCATGATACTGATTTATGAAGCACCGTTATTTATATATAGGTGTAATTGATGAATTGCAGTAGTATGGTAAAAAGCGATCATAGCCTAAGTCAGACTCACCAACCAGAGCCATCTCTCTCTTTTTTCTCCGCCGTCATTAACTCCATTAATGCCTCCATTTCCTACCTTTGCTCCTCCTTCGACGAAACAACCATCGCAACCGCAAGTAGAGCTACTCCTCTGAGATTCCACAGCAGTTCTCCGGCTTCGCCAAACTACTTCAGCTCGCCTTGAACTAGTTCCGTCAGTCTTCCCCCTCGCCAGATGGTTTCCCTTATTCCGTTCACACCCTCGTCAAGGGAATCGTCGTTGACCTAGCTAAGGCTATAGAGACAGCATCAGTTTACCGAAGTAGAAGCAATATCCTTGTTTGAGAGAGAAACTGTCAATGATTTTTCGAATGGGAGGGATTTGGAGTCTAACCCGGTTGAGGGGTAGTTTCGACATAGGATTTCAATGTATCAATGAGTTGGATAAAATTAAAAACAGAGAGAATCTACTTCTGGATGGTACAGATTGAGTAAAAATGCTCAAGTAAAATACTTAGCTTCATTGCTTAACTTATATATACAAAGATCATAAGCATATTCAAGAAGCTTCGTCTGTTACAATTCTATTATGTTTATAACAGAAATACAACTAATCTAACAATTTAGATTTCAGTGTGACTCAGCAGTCACGTGTAAATTTTATTTATCTTCAATATGCCCCTACAAGCTAGACTGAGCTGAAGGCAAGGATAGCTTGTCATGCCCCTATAAGCTGAACTGTGGTGGTGACTCTAACGCTAGCTGATCACGAAGGAAGAGAACCTCTTGTTCCTTTCTTGTAACTTTCTCTCGAACAAAGTAAGCATCAATCTCTACCTGCTTAGTTCGAGCATGAAAGACTGGATTTGATGCAAGAAAACTAGCTCCAGGGTTATCAATCCACATGATAGGAACAGTGTCAATATTTGTACTAAGTTCAGCAAAGAGAGATTGCAACCAAATGACTTCAGTTGCTGCAGATGCCAAAGCTCTATACTCAGCTTCTGTACTACTTCGTGGCCACCACTTTTTGTTTTCTAGAATTCCAATAAATAAGATTGTGTCGACGGAAGTTTTGTCAACAATGAATTTAGAGAATTCCAAGATATGGTTTACGTGTGAAAGGGAATAATAAATCAAAGCAAGTAAAGAGACAAGAATTTTATAGTAATTCAGCCCTAAAAAATATAAGCTTACGTCTATTATTTTTTTACTATTTTCTGGAGGATTACAAGAGTTGCGTTAAGTTTCAAAGTGAGTCGAAGGTACAAAGTGTGTTCAAAAAATGAAAGAGTCTCTAAGTTCTCCAAAAAATAATCTCCTCGGCAGAATTGAACTTCCCCTTAAATAGGCAAAGATAGTTCAATATTTCCCAGAAAATGGGTAAGTGTGTAATATGATTTGAGTAATAATATAACCGAATATTCTCCAGAAAATGGATAAGTGCGTAATATAACCGGGTAATAACTTAAATGAGACGACTGGTCGATCTTCAAATAGAAATTTTTGTTTTCCTTTCTTTATAGATTACCCGTTTGACGAAGCTTGATCTAGTTTCTTTTTCATTCTAGTCGCACTTAACTCATTCAGAAGTGGTCGCATTTAACTTACTCAGAGGAGATCATATTTATCGTATTCGAAAGAGGTCGTGCTTAACTTACTCATGCAATCTGACACGTCTATTTAGTCACTAACTTTCCTTTTTTGGTATTAACCAACATAATTTTTAGACCGCACAACAGATTGCTTTCAAAAAAAACACATTGACCACTTGTAGACCTTCGATCATCTACATTACTCGCCCAATCAGCACCAGAGAAACATTCAAGATTAAGTCTTGCTACAGGTTTAAAATGAAGACCCAAATGACTAGTGCCGCTGAGGTATCTTAAGAGATGTTTACAAGCCATCCAATGATTGACTGTAGGACCATGTAAACACTGACTAACTTGATCACAGCAAAGGCAATATCTGTCTTTGTCATAGTAAGATATTGTAGAGCGCCTATTGCACTTCGAAAGAGAGTAGGATTATCAAAAACTTTGCCATCAGTAAGAGAATACTTCTGACCTGTACACATAGGAGTTGAGGTGGCCTTTGCGTTTGACATCTGAGTTTTAACTAACAAATCCTGAACATACTTTTGTTGAGACAAGCATAAACCAGAAGCATCTCTATAGGCTTCAAAGCCAAGAAAGTAACTCACTGAGCCAAGAACTTTTAAAGCAAAAGACTTGTTTAAATCTGAAACCAATGAGTCAATTAGAGCAAAATCTTCCCCCGTTAGAGGTATATCGTCAACATAGATAAGCACTAGAAGAAGTTTGTTATTCTTTCAACAGTAAAAAAGAGAAGTGTCAGTCTTGGAGTTGAGTAATCCCCACGAGAGTAAGGCACCTTTTTGCTTGTCATACCAAGCCCTTGGGGCTTGTTTGAGCCCATATAAAGCCTTATCGTGCTTGCACACATATGAAGTTCGAACAGAATCCTCAAAACCTTCAGGCTGAGACATAAAAACTATTTCTTGAAGATCAACATTTAAGAATGCATTGTTGACATCGATTTGCTTGATATCCCAACCAAAAGTCACAGCTAAAGTGAACACAACTTGAATTGTAGAAGGTTTTATAACTGGACTAAAAGTTTCAAAAAAATTAACACCTGCAGTTTGTTGAAACCCTGTAGCCACCAACCGGGCTTTATATCTATCTAGGCTACCGTCAGCTTTGTACTTAACCCGAAACACCCATTTGTTGCTTACAACATTTATATCATTAGGAGGGACTAAAGTCCAAGTACCGTTTTTAATCAAAGCCTGATATTCATCATTCATAGCAGCTTTCCATTGTGGATGCTGCAATGCTTCATGAACCGTAGCTGGAAGAATATGAAGATTATCACATATGGACTTATCAGAGTAGTAAATTTTGGGCTTAAAGATACCAGATTTGGATATTGTAATCATTGGGTGGCAGGGTACAGATGGAGATGGTTGCTGTGATAAATTTGTTGATGATTGGGATGACGAAGCAGGTAAAAGGGAAGGTAAAGATGTAGTAGCATCAAAATTGTTAGTCTGATTGTTTTCTGAAACAGAAGTATGAAAGCTGTTATCTACTGGAGGAGACTTAAGTCATGAGACAGATATATTTGACTCAGAAAAGGAAGAAAGAGGAAACTGAGAAAAAGAAGTAGGACTAGACTTTAAAACTCAACTAATAACCTTTGGTCCCTCCAAAAACAAGCTAAGTATAGATAGATACAATATATAATTATATATAAACCTTATGATCAGTTACTCTTTGAAATTTGAAAGGTTTGTTTTTTAATGTTATTTATGTGATCATTTTGAGATATAAATATGTATTTGCTTCATATTGATACAATATTAATTAATGCAATTCTTGCTATAAATACAAGAGGTTTGGTTCTATAACTATCATGTTTGTGAAGAGAAAATGGGTAAGAAATACAAGTCCATTTTTTTCTTAGCTTTGCTCTTGATGTTTTTCTTATTCTTCGAGTGCTTAGGTAATCCTCACTACTTGTAAATTATTTTTCAGTACTAAAACTCTTATGTTAATTGTTTTAGTTACATATTATTGTCTATTGATTGAATGATCAGTTTGCAAGGCTTCATAGAAATTTTTTTCCCCTAAATTTGCACTACTACACCCCCAAACTTATTTCTTGATGTATGAACTAAGGGTATAGCACAAATTTTTTTCTTTTTCGTTTTTTTTTTTCATTCTCTTCGTTCTTAACTTCTCCCTTCCCCCCATATACAAAATAGTTCATCGGAATATACAAATCAATCACATGCTTATAGTACGAAAGATAATAAAGATGAAATTTATTTAAAGGCTAAGTTAAGAATGTGATTAACAAAAAAAATGTATATATTAGGCTCAAAAAAGATGATTAGGGATAAACATATGCAATGATGGGCTCAAAAAGTTCAAATGGCTCAAAAATGGCCTAAATCATTTCCTTAGTAAGGTACAGTCTAGGATTTCGCCTCAAATAGTTTTCAAACAAGTTCTAGAATTTGTTGAAATCTTAAGATATACTTAATTCACATTAATCTTCTCTAAGTTTTCAAATGACTAAATATACATGGCTACATACTTAAATGTATGAAAAGATCCCAAGTAAAGCAAAACCAACATTGAAATTAAGCACACAGACTAAGTCAATATTTATCATTTTTCAAAAGGTATGTTCATCTTAATCATATTCTCATCATCTACTCAAACCTAATAAGCCAAACAAACTAATACTTAAATGGTTTTTTTCTAAACTCCCTATTCACAAACTTAAAATTAACATTGTTCTCAATATTAAAGTTAAAAGAGAAGGTAAAAGAAAAACTCCATTAAATTGTTATATGAAGATAGAGACTTCTTTTTGATCGTGAAATCCATGTTGATGACCTCCAAAATTGTGCCAGAACCTAAGTCACATAAAATAAACAAAACATAACAAAAGAAAAGAAAACTAAAAATAAAAATAACTAAAAATAACTAAAACAAAATAAAAAGTATAGAAATATAGGTTGCCTCTCGAGAAGCGCTTAATTTATAGTCTTCAACCAGACTCTTCAACAGCTCATTTATGATGTTTTCTTAAGTATCACCCATGTATATAAATCGACATTGAGAGGGCAAGGGCTTATGCTTAAGTATTGGAGACTTTCAGAAAGATGGTAATGTTCTAAGAAATTTCTTCCCAAGTTTCTTAAATTTAGGCTTTCTCCCATGAATATAACTTAGTAAAGCTATTAAGTAATAATATGTATCCTCCATAGTCTTTCCCCTTTCAGCTTTTTTGTCTCAGAATAGACTATCCAAGTTTTTAGGGGTGTTTTTGGATGCCCAGCTCTGAAGGATTCGGCTATGTGGGGGCTATGCTAATGTTGAAGTTGTTTCCTTAATATCCATGGTTGTGCCTTCAAGTCGCTCCTCATTGTTCTCATCTACTTTACTTGGAATTAGTAATTGAAAAGGAGCAATGGAAGCTTATCTTTCTGCAAATTCTTCCAAATTATTTTGTAACTCACCAAGTTGTTTACTATTCTCATGCATAATCTCTATCTCTTGCATCTTTGGATTGGTAGGCTGGATGTTGCTCGACAAATATTCTAGTAGTATTCCTGATACAAAACTTTTCAATCGACTCATTTGTACCTCAAGGTTTCAGGAGGATGTATCTTGATCTTGCGAAATTTTCTCTATATCTATCATGAAGCCATATGTCGCTTGAGCAAGTTGGGTAAGAGCATTTTCCAAAGACACTTTCTTTTCTTGTTGCAAAAATTCAAGTAAAAGATTCATCGAATTTTAATTAACCCATGAAAAATTATAATAATTCTACCACCTAAGATTATATATGTTAGTGTATAGGTTGTGTTGTTGTTGGAAGTTGGACACATAATTCGCACTCTTGGTATAGAGTGTGAAGGGTGTTTGCTCTCCAATTTTCTAACTGCCTCAACAATATTGCTACTTGAATAGACAAAGCAGAGATGGCATCAGCTTCACGACTCCGACGGCTTTCTTTGGCATGGAATATTCCTTCTGAAATTGATAATGATAAGTCATTGTTTCTATCAAATCATATGCTTCATCAGCTGTTTTATTATACAAAGATCCACCAACTACTTCATCAACTACACTCTTACTTATGTAGTTCAATCTATTATAAAATGTTTGAACTTGCAACCATATTAGCATTCTATTATATGATGTTAACCCAATATTGACTATCCAAGAAGAGGGTGAATTGGATTTTAAAACTTTTTAAGAAACTTTTCAACTATATAAATCCATAAACCACTATTTTGAAACTTATAAGCTAAATAAAAAATAATATCAAATATATAACAATACTACCAAGTCAATTAAGTACAATAAATATCAAACACACAATCAAATAATTTGCAATAAAGTAAAGAATGTGGGGATAGAGGAAATACAAACTCGGTTTTTACAAGATTTGATAAATACGACAATTTTTTTACATCCCCGGTTTTTGGTAACTTACTTTGTGCTTTCACTATTTGGATCAAGATTGTAGGCTTGACCGATCTTTTTACAAATAGAGTGAATTCTTCTTAGGCTCACCTATGCCTTTACAATAGTTTTGACTCTAGTTCTATCACGCTTAACTATATATTGTTTTGACTCCGGTACCAACCTTACCTATATGGATTATTTAGATAATGGTACCAATCTCACTAAATCACGGGCATATATTATTTTGACTCCGGTACCAACCTTACCTACATGGATTATTTAGATAATGGTACCAATCTCACTAATTCACGGGTTATTTAGACTTCAGCGACAACCTCACCTATACTCGAATCTTTTAGACTAGTGACAACCTCACCAAAATCGGGTTTTTTAGACTCTGGTGGCAACCTCACCTATACACGGGTTGTTTATGATTCCGGTGACCACCTCACCTATACATGGGTTGTTTATGACTCTGGTAACAACCTCGCCTCACACTCAATATTTTTTGTTGAATCTCACAGCTAGAATCTTTCTCTAATGAAGGTATTTGATACAAGATAAATTTATAAAGAATAGATGTAAACATAAGATTTGATCTAATTTGGCTCAATTGATTTTTGTAAAAAAAATAGATTTGAATGTTTAATCAGAAAAATTGATTAGAATAACTTGAATATATAATATGAGCAATGTAAGGACGTTTAAAAGTTATTTCAAGTATTAGAAAAACTTCTATTTATAGACTTGAATGAAAACTAGTCATTTTAGACCGTTTGATAAACATTCTGGTCATTTGTGGTAGACCGAAAGTGTGTTTTTGGTCGATCGAAAATACTAGCTTTTAAAAGTGGGGTTCTAATGGTTGAATTTGAAAATTTGTTAAAAAATTTGATAGAAAATCGATAGACCAAAAACTAAGAATCAATTTGCCGAAAATATCAGAAAGCATGTTTTGATTTTATTTCAAGTCTTTTTTAATTCTTTTCAAAATTGCGACTTCTTAAATTGATTTATATGAAATTTAGATACTATAGAAATTCATAAATCAATTTAAAAGCTTTTATAAAATAAATTTTAAATTTTAATTGAAGATAAACTAGTTTGACAGCATTAATTTAAAATTTTCCTACTTTTAGAAAAATCCTATTATATATAAATAAATATTCAAATACAAAAACTAAATATTTAACTTTTGCTAGTCTAAGTCTTGTATTCTTGATCTTTGTCTTCAAGCTTTTTTCCATAATCCATTTTAAATATTTTGTGATCTTTTCTATTTAAATTATTATATTAGATTATTAGTACCAAATCAAGTGTTTGTTAACTTTAAAATAAGAATGAATAAGATTGAAAACTTAATTTCTCGACATATAGTGCCTAAATTAACATCTCCTTATACCTTGCTCATGTTTTTGATCGAGACTTCATATTATAATGGATAAAAGTATAAGTGTTATTCCACATCTTAGCTACTTTTTTTTAAGCACCTACAATGAAAATCCAGAAAACTAAAATTAGAGACAACATAAATGAAAGAAAAAAATAAAATAAAAATTTAAATTCAAATTAAAGTTATTTGATATTGATATTAGTAAAAGCAAATAGTTCCCGACAACAGTGCAAAAAATTTGTTGTAAAATTTATTGAACGCAAGTGCACGCCACCGAATAAGTAATATAGAGTAAATAGAGTATCATCCTACAGAAAATTGTATTGCTAATTACCGAATTATATTAATTCCAAATTTTATTTGAACAACCGTAAATGTGACAATTGAAAAGAAATAAAACAAAAAAAATTAAATAAATGAAATCAATCTTATAAATAACTCAAGAAAATTTCCAATAATTAAAAACTTAGGGTTTCGATTTCATTTAGAATAATGTGTCTAAACTTATCAATCCAACTAATTTATGTTCATTCCTTATGCTAACAGTGAATCTCTCTAATTTTTCTATCAATCTTTCTCAAGAATCAATAGGCATGTTTTAATAGATAAGTTCTAATATTTCTGTGTAAACCATGAATCTACTAAAACTCATTAAGCACAAAAAGTTTTTGTTACTGTACAAGACTTGTAGATATCTCTATCTTATGATAATCTTATATCATATTAACCAAAACAAATTCAATCTTCCTTTCGCAGATTTTAGATTATACCTCTAATTTCATACAAAAGTTGGCCAAACCCTCGTAAGCATTAAGCATAGATTAATACAATTAGCATAGAATGAGAAAAAAAAACATAAAATTGAATTGGAATTGAAATAATTCAAAACATCGTAATTCGGCTATGATTAAAACATCAAAAAACACAATTAAAATCCACAAAAACCCCAAGAATCCACTAAATACCTCGCTTAAATAATATCTAATTTGTGAGTGAAACTTATTCGTCAAATTTCAAATGGTATTTTGTTGCCCGGATACAATTACATTACATCAAGTTTTATTTTATTTTTTCCCTTTAACATTTTTAGACAATAAGAAATTCATCTTCTTCAAAGCAGATCACTGCTGAATCATTTACATCTCGTGTTTGGTTTTGAAGTGAAGATATTAATGGCGTTGTAGGAGAACATTTTTCCACCCTATATGCATCGAAAAAGGAAAAGTATGCCTTCATTTTCTTTTCTTAAGGAATTTCTCAACAACCAACCACATACCACCGGTTGGGGGAAAAAAATAGCATATATCTCCAACTACCTAAAAAATGGGCTGCAGTATATCTTTTATTTTCTTTTTCTTTTTAATTTTTTTAGGTACAAGGATTGCAATATTTAAGAAGGAAAGTAAGAAAAAACAAGAAAGAATCAAATTCAAAATTTACACTAGAAATGGATTGCAAATTTTTAATAATTCTTTTCAAAACACATTAAGAGTTTTTATTTTTTTTCATTTTCTCTAGAATTCAAAATTTGTCATAAGGTTCCATAAAAAATAAAATTGTCGTAAGGCTATTTTTTGTCGAGAGGAAAAAGAAGAGGAATAGAAATTGCAAAAGGAAAAAAACATGATTTCCCATTATAGTTTTTTTGCTAAGTTGACAGGAAAGAAAATTAATTAATTTAAAAGTTATTATGTCATCGTAATAAAATTAATGTTTTAGAGTCCGATAATAAAAGATAATTCAAGAGCTTTTTCTCTTTATTTGTAGTTAATTTTTATATCAAAATTGGAGGACTAAACTTTCTCTTTTTTTACTAAACAAATCCATTTCACATTTTTCCACCATCTGTTCTTTTATATTTTATAAATAATATTATAGGTTACTAGTTCTTTTATATTTTATAAATAATATTATTATATAAATAATATTATACGTTATTAATGATGTCCAATACTACAATAATCTATTAATTTATTATTAATTAATTATAATTATAATTAAATAGAATCTAAATAAGATCTAATTTATTAATTAAATTATCTAATAATAAATTAAATATAGCTCACATTTTATTTATTTATTTATTTTTATGTAGTCTCTTTTCTCCTATGCCATAAAGAACCACTTGATTCTTAATAGCAATCTATTTCCATCGTATCCGCATTGAGTACTTCTAGAAGAGCTGCAGAGGTAGACAAAAGTTTTCTTCTTGTTTGAAAAAAGACCAAAGTAATTTTAGCCACGAAGTGAGAAGAAAATTTCTATGTGAAAATATGCCAATAAATTGCAAATGCAATTTTATCCTTAAAATAAAAGATGTTCCTCTACTCCTTTCAAAAAAACAAAAAATAAAAAAAAATGTCCACTAGTACCACAAGTGGCTCTCACCTTTGTCATTTTTTATTTTATTTTATTTTTATTTTTTTGACATAGTATTGCTTTGCTAACAAAAGTGCAAAACAACAAAAATGGTGCTTACTACCAAAAAAAGAAAAGGATGATACTTTTTTTTCCTGAGTAGAAAAGATTGACACTTATTCGCTTGTTAATGCCAAAAAAATAAAAATAAAAATAATGGAAGACAAGACTTCCTAGTAACCCGCTGGCATGTAATATTTGTCAGCTATCACCACCAACCCAATTTAATAAATACAATTTTATGTATCTTCCAAATGAAATCTTTGATTTGAGCAACAACAGAACAGCAGCACCCTTCACCAACCATAATAATAAATATAATTATAACAAATGACACTGATGATTAAGTGACTGGACTGACCTACCAAGTCAAGCCAAGCCCTGCACCATCCCCTCATTCAATTGAGCTCTTTACTTCTTTATCGCTTAGTCCCCCGAGTTTTCATCCTTGGCAGACTTCGTCGCAGCCGCCGCCGCCGTCTCCGGACTCCCACGGGCCGTTGTAGCATATTAGAATCATTGAAAGTTGTTTCTCTTTTTGTGATCTCCTGTATCTCAAAAAACAAATGGTGGAGTTGGTGTTGTCAAAGTTGGTGGAGTCCATTGTATCCCAAGCTGTGGAACGAACATCAGACCTCCTCATCCATGAAGCCAATTCCTTGGCTAGCGTCGAGGACGACGTGGAGCGATTGCGAACCGAGCTGCGACGAATGCCGTGCTTCCTGAAAGATGCAGATCGCAAGCAGGAGCAAGACGAGCGTGTCCGCAATTGGGTCGCCGAAGTCTAAGACGTAGCTCTTGATGTTGAAGATGCGATCGAAACTTTCATCGAAAAGGTCTCATCTTCTTACGTTAAAGTTTTCCATCTACATAGACTTCGTAGTAGAATTAACTCTATTTACGTCAAGATAGAAGATATCTTCAAAGGCACTCAAACGTACCGAATTGAGTTTTCTAAGCAAGAGGGTACAAGTACTACTACTACTACTAATGCTTCCGCCATGGCCGACCATGCGCGGCGAAGGAATTTGAGAAGATCGTACGAGGATCCAGATGACGATGTTGTCACATTGGATGATAGTTGACGGCTTTGAAGTATCAGTTGATGAGGGTGGAAGACCTTTTGTGTGTTGTCTCTGTTGTGGGAATGGGTGGATTAGGTAAGACCACTCTGGCCAAGTTAGTCTATAGCAGTAGTGATGTGAAGAGGCATTTTGATTGCTGTGCTTGGGTTTTTATATCTCAGCAATTTGCTGTGAGGGATGTTTTGTTTGAGATCCTTGTTCAAATCGGTTTTGATGATATTGCAAAGAAAAATCTCGAAGAACTGAAGAAAGACAAGGAGCTCCTGGAAAAGATGCAAAAGAGAGAGACTATAAAGACCTTTCAAGAGCATGAGTTGATTGAAAGAGCGATGCGTGGAATAGTATTCGAGGCGTTTTTTCAAAGGGAAAGAGCGGAAGCAAAGTTCTTTTTACCACGCGAATAAAGGAAGTAGCGTCGTCTGCTGATCCTTGGAGCGTCCCGATTGAACCTCCCTTTTTAACATTCGAAAAGGGAAGGGAGCTTCTACGGCGGAAAGCATTTCCAAGATATGTTTTCGGTAATCTGGTTTGTCCACAAGAATTTGAGAAATCAGGCAAGAATTTGTCCACAAAAATGTGGAGGGCTACCTCTTAACATTGTGGTACTTGGAGGCTTGCTAAGCACTAAAACTTCATTGGATGGGTGGAAGAAAGTGCAAAGGGATGTGACTTTTCAGTTGAATAAACTCAAGTCACAAGAATCATTTGGAGTCGAAGATATATTAGCTTTGAGCTACTACGATTTGCCTTACTATTTGAAACCTTGCGTTCTTTATTTGGGATGCTTCCCTGAGGATTCAGAGATAGCCAAGAAAAAGTTGACTCGACTATGGATAGCGGAAGGGTTTATACCAACAACAGCCAGAGAAGAATCAGAAGAAATTGTGGAAGACATAGCTGAACAGTTCTTGGGAGAGCTCGTCGATAGATGCATGGTTCAAGTGGACAAAACAGATCATACAGGGACAGGAGTCAAAACATGGCGGATGCACGATCTTATGAGAGACTTTTGCATGTCCAAGGCAAGAGAGGGCAACTTCTTTAAGACT
Organism: Parasponia andersonii; assembly: GCA_002914805.1. Lineage (NCBI taxonomy): Eukaryota > Viridiplantae > Streptophyta > Magnoliopsida > Rosales > Cannabaceae > Trema > Trema andersonii. The sequence goes on along the minus strand of JXTB01000344.1, from coordinate 238,566 downwards.
ATCCAGCGACATGAGATGAACATGGCAACAACTAGTAATTCAGCTCAACACCTGGCTACAACTCATTCACGAAGAATTGCTATTCATCTCGGATGTGATCTTTCAAGGTACCAAGTCCATCCTCATATTCGATCTCTTTTGTTCTTCGACGTTACTACTCTTTTTGTCTTACCTCTTAACAAACAAGAATTTTAGACTACTGAGAGTGGTGGAATTCGGATTTACTAGATTTAGAGGTGGCTCTGAAGTGCCAAGTGAGATTGGTAATATGATTCACTTGTGGTACCTTGGACTAAGAGGTGCTGGAATATCCAAATTGCCCGAGTCTGTGGGCAATTTGCGAAATTTGCACACCTTAGACCTTCGAAATAACACTGGTCTCCAGTTACCACGGACAATATCAAGTTTGGTACTTTTGAGACACTTGTTATTACCCTTTATTTGCAAGTTTGTGCCTACATTTTTAAGTTGGTCATGGAGTCATTTCAGTCTCCTCACCCTAGCAAACATTGAGACTTTGAAGTACATAAAGTCAGGGGACTTATCAAATACGATGAAGGGCACAAACTAACTAATGTTCGAACAATGGGAATAAAATTCAAAAGCAAGGAAGAAGTTGGTCCAACCCTTGACTCTTCCATTGTTGAATCAGGCGGCCTTCGAACCTTGCGAATGTATTTGCTTTCGGACGAATTCCCAAGTTTGAAATCACTTTCCCGCTGTCATAATCTCTCCAAACTTCTTATAGAAGGGAAGATACAAGAACATATTCATTCATGCCATCATATTCTACAGTTCTTGCCTGATAGCCTCACCAAATTGGTTTTGATCAGATGTGTATTTAGTCAAGACCCAATGGAAGCCCTCGAGAAGTTGCAAAATTTAAGGTTCCTCCGGTTGTATAACTCGTACGTCGGGTCCAGACTAGTTTGCTCCGCTCACGGGTTTCCTAAGCTAGAGACTCTTGAGCTTGTTGCTCTATTTCAGGTTGAAGAGTGGAAAGTTAAAAAAGGTGCAATGCCAAGTCTCAAGAATCTACATATTGAAACCATGCCAAAACTGAGTATGAGTCCAAAAGGGTTGGAATTTGCGACAATCTCCGGGGACAGAAAAATAAATTTCATGAGCCAGTCATTCGTGGACAGGGCTCATAGTCCATGAAAATGGAAGAGAAGGAGAATAGTTTTACAAAATGAGGCACATTATCGCTATTCTTGTCACTTTTTTCGGGTAGCTCGTCACCATCTTGTTACTATTGTTACTTTTTCTCTGGCATAACGCTCCATTAACTGTTAGAATTAGTACATCAACTCTTGTTAAAGCAGGAGCTCATAAGCTTTTCTTTTCTTGTTTTTTTTTTTCGATATTATCTTTGTCTGTTTCTATTTTTCTTTCATTATGCATTTGTACATAGCATGATCAATGACTCTGCATAAGTTAAATTCGTAGGAGTTCTAATATTTTCAAATACAACTGTTTTTTAAAAAAAAATTGTGTTTAATCTCTTTGAGATGGCTTTTACAAATTGCTAGACTTGAACTTTTTGTTGGAACTTTTATCTTGGGAATTTTTTTTAATTAATTTAATCTATAAATTAATGCACTCTGTTCTAATTTATACAATATGAACTCACTACTACGTGGATTTCTGCTTAGGCCTTGACTTCCTTAGGACTTTTTTTTTTTTCTAGATGATACCAAGAGGCCTTTTATCATTAAAAATAAATAAAAACAAGGTACAAAATAATTACCGAGGGCCAAAGCACAAAAGAAAACTAACTGAAGAAACAGAGAAGCCTTAGGAGAAGCCATATAATTTTGCCAAGACAAAATTATTGTCTTAACCTTCCTACAATGCCTTAGCAAAAACTTTTCTACGTAAAACCTAAAGGGAAAAACCACATAAAGGGAAAAGAGCACATTAAATTACAAAAAGGCACTAACAAAAATAAAAAAGCACTGAGTCCTGCAAGATTCCTATTAACAAATTTTTGCAAAAACTAAAGAGTAGTATGCCATCAAGTCGGAGCTTGAATACTAGGGGCCCTCGAAGAAAAAATATTAGCAGCTGAATTCCCTTCTCAAAAGATATGAGAAACATGAAAATTCATCTTTGAAATCAATACTAGGCAACGCCTCTATGCAGGTTTCTAACGCCAAGGAACAAAATCTGAACTAATCTTAAACAAAGCGACTAAATAAGTTGAATCACTTTCTAACCATAAACTTTTCCAACCAAATTCTCAAGCATAGGAAATAGCATGAATCACAGTTGTCAACTCTTTTCAAACGCATATGCTTTACCAATTGGAACTGCAAAAGCATCTCTGAAAAACCCTCTGGAAGTCTGAAAAATACCACCACAGCCTGCTAAACTAGGGCTACCAAAGCTGCACCATCTATGTTAACTTTCAACCATCCAACTGGAGGAACCCTCCAATAAACTTCGACAAATTTTGGTGCGTTTGGTGGTTTTAGGTGAACATGAAGACACTCCAGAATATCAAGGTCTTCCACCGAATTTCTCATAGAGCCTTTGGCAGTCAAATTAGACTCAACAACCGCACACCAAATAAAAGAAATGGCAGAATGCATAGAAGTAAACTCATTATCAAACAACAATCTGTTACGAGAAGACCAAATAATCTAAACAATAGTCACGATTGCTGCCCTCCAAAGTTATGAAATCTGAGAACTGAAATTGGCTTCCATAGCATCCATCCAAAGATCAATTATTGAGTCATCCAAACAAATTTTCCTGCAAAATGCTGAACAAACAGCACCCCAAAGACTACTTGCAAACTTACAAGTAATAAAAAGATAATCTGCATCTTCCTCATGATGATAGCAAAAACAACAACAAAAAGACATAGAAAATCCTCTTCGAATCAGATTATGTTCTGTTGGTAACTTATTCTGAAGCAGTCGTCAAAAAATCATTGAATATGATGGAGGAATAAAACTAGCCAAGAACTTGCTTCCCCATCTTTCCTTTGATATTGAACCAGCCAAAAACTTATAAGAATCAGCACAAGTAACTACCCCTGATGAAAAATGTCGCCAAGTCAAAGAATCAGGAGAATCACCAATTACAGTTTTACGAATTTCATACGAAATTTGGAGACAAACGAAGGTGGAAGAGTCCACTCTGAGTTGGAAACCAGATCTCCAATAACTGTACCAAAACTAGGTTCCATAGAGTCAACATAACTAATTTGCTCAATTAAAGGAGAACCAGGCCAATTGTCAGTCCAAAAAGAAACCTTTGAATTTTTACTAACTAACCATATCGATTCTTCAATAATAGGTTGAATATGTGATCTCAAACCACACCAGATAGATGATTTCCAAAATCTTCGTTGAGAGAATCCATTAGAGAAAAAACGACCTCTAAGGAATTTAAACACAAAAGAATCATCCACCATTAAACTCCAAGAGAGCTTCTTTAAAAGGGCTGAATTAAGGGTAATTAGATCCTGAAGACCAAGACCCTCGTCTTCTTTAGGCTTACAATACATCCGCCATGAAACAACTACTAGCTTCACTATCTTCGAAGAACCAGACCATAAGAAATTCCTGATAGAAGAAGTCAAATCCTTTAAAAGAGTCACTAGCCAACGATAGACTTGGAAAGAATAGGATAACTGACCCATAACAACCGAGTTGATGAGACTAACCCTCCCAGCCATAGAAATATTTAAGCATTTCCAGTATTTAAAATTAACATGGATCTTATCCAAAATCGGTTGAAAACTAGAACATTTTGGAGAGCCTATAAAGAGAGGGACCCCAAGATACATAAAAGACGAACCACCTTTTTTCATACCCGTTTGAGCTAAAAAAACCAGAAATCCTAGCAAGAGAGACAGCGCTGCCAAAAAAGATGAAGGACTTACTAAAATTGACTTGTTATCCAGACAAGCCTTCATATTTACGGAGAGTGTTAAATATTGCTTTAATATTAGTCTTGAAAGCTCGAGCAAATAACAAAATATCATCTGCAAATAAAAAATGGACCGAAACCTTTTCATTTCTTGAAGAAGTCATAGGATAAGACTGCCATTCTCAACCAATGAAGTAATGGACCGATTACCAGAAAGTCAAAAAGTAAAAAATTCAAAACAATTACAACTCTGTTCTTGCCCACGTAGCAAAGCTATCAAGAAAATAGAAATTAGTGTAAGCTAAAGGATTTCTAGCAACAAAAAAAAAATGAAGAGTGTAAATTCAAAGAAACTACTAAAACAAATATGGCATGGATAATTGACCGTTGGCTGCATATTATGATACCAAACAAACTTGAATCGCCTTTGAGAACATTGTCATGTTTAACACGTAGAATCATAATCAAGAATCTGGATAAGTAGTAAGGCTATTAGTTTACTAGGCTTACCAGAACAAGAAAATTCATCCAAAAAGGCTAAACGTTCAAGCCTTTCTCTTGTTGCATTGCTTCACAAGACATTCAAGCGCGTCTTTTAAAGTTGCTTTCCTGCCTTTATTGAAATTCCAAAGCACTGGTACCACACCCTGGTTGCCTTGATCATTCACCTCAGTTAAGGCTGTCGTTACTTTGTTGTGCACTTCAAAACCAAATGTCTCCTTCAAACCAATCAACTTCTTATCGCCATGATCAATGACTTCCTAATTAATTCTCATCAACAAACTTTGTAAGTATCGTAAATCAACTTGAGTAAATTCAAACTAGCTTTAAACAAAAGGGATTTAGAAATATATACATATATATATATATATATATATATATATATATATATATATATATATAGAGGTACTAATTGAGTAGATATATTTCTTTTTTTTTTAACCTATATATAGGTATCATTTTGATAAATAAAAATTTATCGTGCATATTTTTTTATAGTAAAAAATAAGAAAGAGAGATAACACGTCTTTTTATGCAGTTCATTATAGTCATTAGATTATTATTAGATGATGATCCAATGTCTAAAAAAAATACTTACATATAGATTAAAAATATATATATTAAATTGGCAATCATATAAAAATAGCAATATACGTCTTTTTATGCAACTCATTATAGCCGTTAGATTACTAATCTAATAGCTAAAAAAAGTACCTATGCATAGATAAAAAAAAAAATACCTATTAGATTGCCATTCATTATAGTCGTTTGATCACCATTAGATGATGATCCAACGGCTAAAAAATACTTATACATAGATTAAAAAAAATTAATGATATTTTTTATACATATTTTTTTTAATCTATATATAGGTATTTTTTTTTAACTGTTGAATCATCATCTAATGGTGATCCAACAACTATAACAAAGTATATAAAAAAATATGTATCGTAAATATTATTCTTCTCTCTTACTTTTTACTATAAAAAAATATGCATCAAAAATTTTCATTTAACAAAAGGATATATATGTATAATTAAAAAAATAGCTACTGGAGTGTGCCATATGTATATATATTCATCCTCCTCGCAAACTGAAAGATAAACGTAAGACTCCTTTCTTTTTCACGTGAAACTAGATCTTTCAATCTTTTGAAGACACACTTCGATAAGAAATCTAAAACTGGACCTTTTGCTCGTCTTCAACATTAATAACTCTGAAAGGATGCCAACCTTTGTCCAGAAAGTAATTCTCACACAATGAGAACAGCGATTTGGCACTATGTTCTATTTCCTCTTCATCTATCTCATCTTCTTAGTCGCCTTCATTAATAATATTGCAGAGCATACCAGAAAATCCACAATTCATGGACTGAAGATAGAATCGTCTTCACTTTATTGCTTCAAAGAATGCTTTGGTGTCGAATTTTCCCATAGTATTCTTAACGCCAATAACAGCATCACTCGAATATTCCGTTAACCCAGGCCTAGAAACCAAACCAATGACAGCAATTTCTCTCAATGAGGATATGTTATTGTGGTTGTACAAAAAATAAGAGAATATAACATTACATTCTGAAAAATTATCTGACAAACCATGATCGAGCAAAGTTCAAAAACTCTGGAAGAGTATCTTATGACTAGAGAAGTAGAGCCCCATCATCTAGTAAAAAAACAAGTGAACTTTACATGCCTCATACATCGTAAAGTTCACCAATAATTCAATACAAAGAAAACTTACATTTATCAGTATCATACGAGCTTCCAGTAGCTCATCATTGCTCTCTCGCTCCTTGGTAATTAGTGCTTGACTCAAAACTTCAAGCTTTTTGACTTCTGCTGCCTTTCCTCTAAACATTGCATCCGTCTTTGGCAACAAATAAATGACCATGCACCACCCTTGGTTACGTTGTTGACTAATTAAACAAAAAAACAAAAAGAAAAGAAAAATTGAGACCAAAAGTATAACCATGATATGTTGTTTTTTTTTTTTTCAAATTGGAACACAGTATAAGTTAATAGTTGCAGTTCAGGAGTCTGTCCAAAAGTTGTTACAGTTTTTTTTTTTCTTTTTTTTTGGGGGGTGGGGGGAGGGGATTTTACTATTACGTCTTGGAGAGGCTATCAATATCATATCATATCATAACATTCCATGTTTTATGTTTAACAAAAAAGAAACGTTTTACCAAGATTAATCCAAAATAATGACTATTCGAAGTGCATAATAGCAAATTTGAAAATTTCACTTGCATATTCTGCCTCTCGCGTCTCCAACTCCGCTTGTCACACAGTCAGCTCCCTTGTTTTAGATTCTAATTCCAAATTTACTTTTTCTTGGTCATTAGAACGTCTCTGTAAATGACCTCGTGCTGAGATGAATTAAAATCAATACATGAAAGTCGCTAATAGATCATATTATGATTACATCATAATATGTGTAAAAAACGAAAAACTAGAATTAGACAAACCTTCATGCTTAGATTGAAGGAGCTTATCTTTTTCTTCAATTAACTCGCAAAGGGAGAATATTTCATCACCATATTTTCCTGCCATCTCTTTCAAGTGCTTGTACTTTTTGTGGGACCCGTTCCCAAATCATATACCACGTGGACGATTAAGCGGCGGAATAGGTCATAAACGGGGCCCACTGTCCGACAAGTATCGAGAGTGACTAGCTAAAGGCGACGCGGGTCACACATGATACCACATCGGCTATTGGGCTGCCCGAAGTTAGGGCCGAGCACATCACAGACCCTGGATAGACTCGGCCCAGTCCGACCCTTACCTCGACAGCTGGGGGGTCGGAAGCCCCAAGGGTCTTCCACCAGAATACAATGGAAAGCAACTCACAACTCCAGACCCAGACAGAGCATTTAATGCGATCTTGAGTAGGCATGTGCAAGGGGCAAGCCGTCCTGACAGAACGGCGATTTGTCCAAATCTCACCCCTGATAGACTCAAGCCATAGGAGGCGGCAGAAACTAGGCTATAGCGATACAGAGGAGATCACAGTAATCTCGGCCCATGACCTCTGGAAAAAACCTTGAGGAAAAAGATACTCAGTCTTGAGATTAAGAACCGGGTGGTTCACAATCTCAGGACTATATATATATGAGCCATGCGTTCCCGAGATGAGGCACGTACGCGTAGAAAGAAATATTTAAAAATTTTCGAGCAAAAAACAAAGATATACTCATATAGAACTAAATCATTGCTACCCTGAATCAAAGAAAGACCACTGACTTAAGCATCGGAGAGTCTTTGCAGGTGGCCACACCCGCCTCTCCGACCCTGCCTGAAGTTCAGAGCTCTTTGGAATAACAAGGACACGTGGACAGTTGGAGGACACAGCATTAGCGATTCAGAGACACGTGGACGGCTGGTGAGAAACCGATCCAACAGTTTGGCATCGTCTGTGAGAAAACGATTAAGCGTGAGAAAAAGAGTAGGAGACTCACGATCGTGCTCTCCCCGAACAAAAGGCCATACAACATCAGATGGCATCCTCGAGGATGACAACCAGGAGCACACGTCCTAACGCCGAAGGGAGCTCCCGAGAAGCACGACCAGATCTGGAGCAAAAACTAGATCAGATGCTCACCGCCCTGACGGAAGTAAACCGGAAGGCAGAGATGGCCCATTAGGCCGTCCTAGGTTTAAGGAACGAAGTCACAGAGGGCACAGAGACAACGCCTGCCTCGAAGTGCTACTGGCAAGTGAAGCCAGGAGCCAGCGGAGAGAAGATTTTGACGAAGAGGTCCAACAAGAATTCGGAAGCCAACCGCGAGGAGAAGTTCCCGCCCCATCCGAATCGCGGATGCAGGGGGCATGGGAAAGCCAGACGAGACCCCTCTAAACTGGGGCGGCGATGGGCAGAAGACCCCATGGAAGCCCAGGAGATACGCCTCCCGACTGGAAGCAAGAAATGATGGCGGAGTTGAGTAAGAGATTCGGGGCCCATCACAGCCAGACCCCCGACGATCTGGCAAAGCAAACTGTGCCAGGGATCAATCAGACGACCTTCGCCAATTGGATCCAGAATGGAGCCCAGGCTGAGAGATTTCACGACCCCGACCTTCAAGCCGTTCGAGGGGAAAACCGATCCCCTCGATCACATATACCACTTTTAACAGAAGATGGCCTTGGAGACCAGGGTTGAGGCTGTGACCTGTAAAGTCTTCTCTACGATCCTGGCGGGACCAGCCCTGCTATAGTTCAGACAGCTCTCGGAGAAATCCATAAACGGGTTCGAAGATTTCTACAAACTTTTCCTAAAGCAATACGCGGGTGCCCGGAGACAGTAAAAGACCATGTGAGACCTTGACCGGTTAGAGCAGGCTGCAGATGAGTTCCCAACAGAGTACTTATTGCATTTCCTGGAGGTGATGTCCCTAGTTCATAATGCCTACTCGGTCCAAGCCGCAAGCTCATTCGTCAGGAGCCTGTAGCCAGGATCAATGCTATCAGACCATCTCCTTTTGAATCTTCCGTACGATATGGCGGATGTCCAGGCGAAGTCGGAAAGGGTATTCAGGATGCTGGAAAGCCACTAGAAGGCGCCCAAGACCTCCGCCGCGATAACAACGTCCTCGGTACAAACTCCAGCCCCGCAAGGGGTGAAGAGGCCCTCACCAGACTAAGGGATGACTCCGAAACAGAAAGCCCCCATTCGAGGTAGTCAAGAAGGTAATAAGAGGAGGAAGACGACCCGCGACCCTCTGCCGAAGTATGAGCTCAACATGCCGATCGGCATGATCTACCTCCAAAACAGGGACAGGAGCATCTTCAAAGACCCGCACAAATCTGGCGTCCCTAAGCACATGAAGAACAGGAACAGGTACTGCCAGTTTCACAAAGACTACGGGCACGACACCGTCCACTGCCGCAACCTTTATGCACAGGTCATGATGGCGATCTATGCTGGCAGGTTGAAACAGTATGTGAAAACCGGCAGAACTCAGCCACAGGAAGATGTCTCCAGGCCTGAAAAGGGGAAGCAGACCCAGGCCTCTGGGTCAGGAGAGCAGACCTTGAGGATAGTGCCGACCATCATGGGCAGGCCAGAGCCGACTCAGGATCAAGAGGAAAAGGAAAAATTCCTCAAAAGGGATGAAGCGCCTGAGGGGATGGGTCATTCTATCAACCATTTGATGATGGGAGAAAGCCGCATCTCTGCCGCCCCCATCATTTTCACCCAGCAAGATTTGACCACGGTACGCCTGCCTCACGACGACCCCTTGGTGATTAAATTGCAGATCGGCTCCGCGTTGGTCGGAAGGGTCCTAGTCGATGGTGGAAGCAGCGTCGATATCCTGTTCCTTAGCACATTCGAGAATATGGGCCTAGATCGAAGCGCACTCAGGCCAATCTGTTAGCCGCTGTTCGCTTTCGACAGCACTAAGGTCAGTCCCTTGGGCATCGTGACCCTGAAGGTCTGCGCTGCTGAGAAATGCTTAGACGTGGAATTCGCCGTCATTGACTGCCAGTCCTCCTTCAACATCATCATGGGAAGGGGATGGATCCACGCCATGCATGGGGTCACTTCCACCCTCCACCAGGTCTTAAGATGTCTATCATAGGATGGTACCTATACGATAGACATCAAGGAGACCAGGCATCCGCAAGGAAATGCTTTTCAACCGACCTGAGGGGAGCCGACGCGAGTGCAAGCGCCTCGACCGGGGACGGATAGCAATCAAAGGACCACCTGCCAGCGTATATGAAGCGAATCAAAGAGGAGTCTGACTGTCCAGAATCCACGATTGAGGAGCTGGTAGCGGTCCATTTGAAAAAGGCAGAACCGGCGAAGGTGGTTCTAATCGGGGCCTTATTGCCCGAGTAGCAAAAGAATGAGATATTGGGATTCCTGAAGCAAAACGAGGACGTCTTCGTGTGGTCCCACGACGACATACCCGGGATAAACCCCGCACACACCTGCCACCGGCTGAACATAGACCCCAATTTCCCTTCAGTCAGGCAGAAACCCCGAAGGTTCGCACCAAAGAAAAACAGGGCGATCAACAAGGAAGTGGAAAAGCTACAGGAGAACGGTCTGATCAGGAAATACGTGTACCCATGTTGGGTCTCCAACCCAGTGGTGATGAAAAAGAAAAACGGTGATGACCGTATTTGCATAGACTTCACCAACCTGAACAAGGCCTGCCCAAAGGATAGCTTCCCCCTGCCAAGAATCGACCAAATGGTAGATACGACAGCGGGATTCAATAGAATGAGCTTTTTAGATGCCTACTCTAGGTACAACCAGATTCCCCTGTACGCGGAAGACCAGATCCACACGGCTTTTATCACGGAGCGTGGTCTGTACTGCTACAAGCGTATGCCATTTGGCTTGAAGAACACGGAGGCAGCCTACCAAAGGTTCATGAATAAGATGTTCATCAGGCTACTAGGGAAGACTATGGAGGTCTATATCGACTACATGGTCGTGAAGAGCAGAGAAGATTCAGACCATCTGAGACACCTAGACAAATGTTTTCAGATTCTGAGGCAATATCGGATGCATCTGAATCCCAAGAAATGCACATTTGGGGTGTCCTCTGGTCAATTCCTGGGGCATATCGTGAGCAGGAGGGGTATTGAGGCAAACCCGACCCAGCTGACCTAGATCGTAAATGTGCAGAGGCCTTCGACCGTTCGGAAGGTCCAACGCCTGGCCGGGAAGATAGCCGCTCTCAGCCGATTCGTCTCCAAGATGTCCGACCGGTGCAAGACTTTCTTCCAATGCTTGAAGAAAAGCTCTACTGTCATCTGGGGAGAGGAACAAGACAGGGCACTGACAAATCTCAAGTTGTATTTGAGTCACCCACATATCCTAGCTACCCCAGCAAAGGGGAGTGCCTGTACGCCTATTTAGCAGTATCCGAAGTAGTGATCAGTGCCATACTGTTCATCAAGGAAGATGGCAAACAGAAACCAGTGTTTTATATAAGCCGCATGCTCCTGGATGTCTAGACGTGATATAGTGTGGCAGAAAAGCTGGTCCTCGCTCTAGTCAACGCTAAAAAGAAACTCTGGCAGTACTTTGAGGCATACTCGGTCACCGTGTATACGGATTTCCCCATCCAGCAAATTTTGGCCAAGCCAGACCTATCGGGACGACTGACCAAGTGGGCCATTGAGCTGGGAATATACGACATCGAGTATCGGCCTCGAGTGGCGAAGAAATGACAAGTCATGGCGGATTTCTTGGTGGAAATCGAATCCTTCGGCGAGCTACACGACCCGTTTCAGATGTCTCAACTTCGCCCCCTTTAGCCTGGATGCTCTATACCGACAGATCCACGAATGCCTCAGGGTCAGGTATCAGGATATTCCTGCAGGCCCCAATGGGTCTTAGAGTTTAGAAGGCATTGAGGCTCGGCTTCTAAGTGACTAACAATGAGGCAGAGTACGAGGTACTGCTGCAAGGCCTTGAGCTGGCACTGTACTTCAGAGTGGAGAATATCGCATTAAAGACCGACTCGCAGTTGATCACGGGTCAGGTCAGGGGAAACTTCGAAGTAAAAGAACCGAGGTTGCACAGGTACTTCTCCAAGGTAATAGGGGCAAAAGCTCACTTTAGCAATTTCGATATTGAACCGATTCCCAGGGAGATAAACCATAGCGCCGACGAACTAGCTAAGAGTGCGTCAATTGGGGGTACAGCTGGAAGCATAGAAGTTCCCCTAGAAGGTGAGAACATAGAGGACCCCCTATAGACCCCTGCACGCCATGTGTTTGCAACCGGAACTACTGATGAAGGGTGGATGAAACCCATCACCCAGTATTTGACGTTGGGGAACCTGCCTGCAGACCCCCGAGAAGCAAGGTCAGTTAGATTGAAGGCTACCAGGTACTCGATGGTAGGGGAATAACTGTACAGGAGATCGACAATGGGTCCGATGCTGCGGTGTATAGGTCCCGTCGAAGTGCAAAAACTGATGGAGGAAATCCACGAGGGAGTATGTGGCAACCACTCTGGCAGACGCAGCCTCGCCCACAAGGCCCTTATTGCCGGATACTTCTGGCCATACATGATGACAGAGGCGGCCCGATTCGTCAAGAAATGCGATAAGTGCCAAAGGTTCGCCCCAATGAAACGCCAGCCCGCGGAGGTACTTCATTCGAACATAACTCCTTGGCCATTTGCCAAATGGGGTCTAGACATCGTCGGAGAGCTCCCCAGAAGTCCAGGGGGAAGGAGGTACGTCCTACTGGCCACGGATTACTTCACCAAATGGGTAGAGGCTGAAGCCTACGCGACCATTAGTAAGGCAGACACGATTAACTTCATCTGGAAGAACATAATTTGTCGATTCGGGATCCCGAAAGAGATACACGCCGATCATGGCACACAGTTCCAAAATGCTAAGCTCAAGGAGTTGTGCGAGCTGTATGATATAAGGCTCAATTTCTCTTCCGTGAACTACCCTCAGGGGAACGGCCAAGCAGAGGCAACGAACAAAGCCATATTCAACAACATCAAAAAGAACTTGCAGGAGGCTAAAGGCAAGTGGTTAGAAAAGCTGCCGGCCATTATGTGGGCCCATCGAACCACGGAGCGGAGGTCGACTAGAAGAACGCTATTCGCCATGGTCTATGGATCAGAGGCAGTGATCCCGACCGAAGTCGGCCTCCCGACCCTCCGCTCCGAAGTGGTGAGAGATGCCCCCTTAAACGAATGCCAGCTAAGCCGCAACATAGACCTCCTAGAAGAAACGAGAAACATGGCCCTGATCCACCTGGCTTCATACCAACAACAGGCTAGGTCCTACTTCGCAAAAAAGGTTAGTGCTCGATGATTTAACGCCGGAGATTGGGTCCTGAAAGTCAGAATAGGGAATTCCTCGAAACTAGACTCCAATTGGATCGGACCCTATGAGGTGATCAAAGCACTCGACAATGGTGCGTATGTCCTGAGANAAATGCTAAGCTCAAGGAGTTGTGCGAGCTGTATGATATAAGGCTCAATTTCTCTTCCGTGAACTACCCTCAGGGGAACGGCCAAGCAGAGGCAACGAACAAAGCCATATTCAACAACATCAAAAAGAACTTGCAGGAGGCTAAAGGCAAGTGGTTAGAAAAGCTGCCGGCCATTATGTGGGCCCATCGAACCACGGAGCGGAGGTCGACTAGAAGAACGCTATTCGCCATGGTCTATGGATCAGAGGCAGTGATCCCGACCGAAGTCGGCCTCCCGACCCTCCGCTCCGAAGTGGTGAGAGATGCCCCCTTAAACGAATGCCAGCTAAGCCGCAACATAGACCTCCTAGAAGAAACGAGAAACATGGCCCTGATCCACCTGGCTTCATACCAACAACAGGCTAGGTCCTACTTCGCAAAAAAGGTTAGTGCTCGATGATTTAACGCCGGAGATTGGGTCCTGAAAGTCAGAATAGGGAATTCCTCGAAACTAGACTCCAATTGGATCGGACCCTATGAGGTGATCAAAGCACTCGACAATGGTGCGTATGTCCTGAGAAAACTCAAGACTGGGAAAAACTTGTCGAACACGTGGAACGCTCAGCACTTGAAAAAGTATCACATGTAAGACACATGCATATGATGTAGGACCATGTGAATGTTTATATTATTGAAAAGCTTAAATCCAAAACAGTTCAAGTTTCCTTTTTGCTGCATGGATTTATCTTTTGGATTGCTATGGAAAAGGGGTCCGCCCACAGTAGCAGACCCATGTGAACGCTTATATTATTAAAAAGCTTAATTCCAAAATAGGTCAGGTCTTCTGCCACACGGAAAAATCATACCGGGTTGCCACGGAAAAGGGTCTGCCCACAGTTGCAGACCCTACGTTTTATTTGCGCAGGCAAAAAATCATACCTGGTTGCCACGGAGAAGGGTCTGCCATAGTTGCGGACCAGACGCACTATTGGTGCAATCAACAATCGTACTATAGGAATCACATCTTGCAATAAAATACTTGCCGATGGCCTGAGAAAACGTACGAAGAGGAAAAAGCTGTGCAACCAAAAACTTGCCAGCAGACCTCAAAAATGATCGTACTGTGGGGATCACGTCACTTGTCGACGACCTGAGAAAACGTACGAAGAGGAAAGAGCTGCGCAACCAAAAACTTGCTAGCAGACCTCGAAAACAATCGTACTGTGGGGATCACGTCACTTGTCGACGACCTGAGAAAATGTACGAAGAGGAAAGAGCTGTGCAACCAAAAATTTGCTAGCAGACCTCGAAAACAGTCGTACTATGGGGATCACGTCGCTTGTCGACGACTCGAGAAAACGTACGAAGAGGAAAGAGCTGTGCAACCAAAAACTTGCCAGCAGACCTCGAAAACGGTCGTACTATGGGGATCACGTCGCTTGTCGACGACCTGAGAAAACGTACGAAGAAGAAGAAGCTGCGCAACTAAAACTTGCCAGCAGATCTCGAAAACGATCGTACTATGGGAATCACATCGTGCAATAAAATGCTTGCTGATGGCCCGAGAAAACGTACGAAGAGGGAAGAACTGTGCAACCAAAAACTTGCCAGTAGTCCTCAAAACAATCGTACTATGGGAATCACATTGTGTAATAAAACGCTCACCGATGACCCGAGAAATCGTACGAGGAGAAAAGGGCTGCACAACCCAAAAGCTTGCCAGCAGACCCCCTAAGGAACATTTTAGCTATACGAAGAATTAAAGGAAAGCAGGGTCGGGATCCACCCGTTGGAAGTGGACCCCCTAAGGAACATTTTAGCTATACGAATGGCTAAAGGAAAGCAGGGTCGGGATCCACCCGTTGGAAGTGGACCCCCTAAGAAACATTTTAGCTATACGAATGGCTAAAGGAAAGCAGGGTCGGGATCCACCCGTTGGAAGTGGACCCTCCCTAAAGAACATTTTAGCTATACGAAGAGCTAAAGGAAAGCAGACTCTACCCGGGGGATGGTTTAATTGCGCATGGGCAGGATGTGAACAGATTTAGAGTCTACCCGTTGGAAGTAGTCCAGTACCAGACCAAACGTGAAGACAGAAATTAAGATTAAAGTCTGTTTATTATGTCCTAAAAATATAAAGCACACGATCAACAATGGCGTGCGCTCGTAAGCCCTATTTACGGGAGGCAGGTCGCGAATGGACTCGTAGGGAGACATCAGAGTGGTAGTGCCCTGTTTGTTCCTGGTAAGAGTCGAGACCAGGCCTTCTCCTTTGCAGCGACGGGTCCAAACAATGGTCGACCAATCCCTGGAGAAGTCCAGCTACACGCGCGGGTCGAACTCTGTCAAAACAAGTCATAACAGAAGTTATACCTCCTTAAAACCGGATGAGTTAAAGCTCGCATCCCTATCTCCGGAACTAATCTTGACAGTCATAGCTCGAGGAGGACTCACTAATAGTTCGAAATCATGTCCATCCGAGTCATCCATAATTATTTATATAGAAGGCTACAACAAGGTTTAACTTTACCCCGAACGCGGTCAACAAAGAAAAAGAAAATAGACTAAAGAAAATTGCACTGTTCTTATTATTTATACGGAGGGTTAAAATGAGAGTCAGTTTTACAAATGTACAAAATTAGGGACCCTAATTACCTCCGGCCAGGGGAGCACAGCCAGTCCCAGCGCTTGGACCAGCCCCGGTGGAGGGTGGCGTACTAGGGTAGGATTCATCACTAGATACAATGACCGCACCAGACCCCTCACCAGTTAAGACCCCAAGACCAGGCTGACCGCCAGGGGATTCCGAAGTTCGATCTAGCAGACCAGAAATAGGGATAAGCTCTTTGGCAATAGAGGCGGATGTAGAGGGCCCGTTCTTTTCTGCAGCAAGCATCTTCAGCACATCAGCAGGGTACGTGATGCTGATCCCATCCCCAAGCTGCTGTATGTAGTGCTTGACGGAATAGTGGTCTCTCTCGATGTCTTTCTGCTCATCAAACTGGTCTAGTATTACCACCTCAGCGTGGCCTTTGAATTCTCTATTCTCCTAGCCAGACCTGTAACTTTCCATAGAAAGGACATCCACCTGCCTCTGGTACCTCGTTTTCAGTTTCTCCACGTCTGCCAGCCTATTCCTCAGTGCCGCCAGCCTTAGCTCCGCTTGCCGCTGTAATAAGTCGACCAAAAAAGTGTTAATGCCGGCAAGGTCCACGCCGTGTTTGCGAGACATCTCTACGTGAGCACCCATCAGATTTTTGTGATCTAAGTAGAGATATCAATTTACCTCGTTGGACCAGTCAAGTCTGCATTACAGGGAGTGGGCCTCTAGCTTGGCTTTCGCCTCAGCTTTCCTCGCTTCTTTGGCGTCATCGATAACCCTGTCACGAGCGATGAAAGCCAGTCCCATCTCTACCCCCGCGCTCTGCAGTTCTTGCTCCTTGAACCTTAGCTCATTTTGAGCCAGTCTGGTGGCCTCAGATTGAGCAAATTTGTCAGCCTCCACCTCGACTAGTCTCGCAGCCAACTTCTCGCGCTTGGTCCTCTCGACACTCAGAGCGTGAGCCACCACGCTTCTGACCCTCACCTCATCGAGGCTTCGATATAAATCGAAGTCAGTCCTCAACTCGGCAAGGGCGGCCTCGCTGCGCTCAGCCAGTGTAGAGTGGGAGCTCAGCTCCTCGGTCAAATCCCTGACACGAGAGGAATAGAAAGACCGGATGGCGGCCAGCTGCAAGTTAAATGAAAAAAGGGGGGTCAGAGTCTAGCAAAGATGTTGAGAAACGTAGAAGCAACCGAATAGACCAAACCTGTGCGAAGGTATGGCTGGCGACAAGCTCGACATTCTCCAAAGAGAGCGCCTCCAGCTCCGGCTCTGCAGCTGGACCCTCTCTTTGGGCATTGCCCGCGCCTGAGGAACACGGCTCCGCCCTGCCAGCCATGAGGGCACCCTCTCCCCCAGCCGGGCATGCCGCCGAAGCAGCAGCAGTAAGGACAGAGGAAAGCTGGGCACCGTTGAGAGTGCCGTCGGCCATGGCGGGAGGTGGTGCGTCTCCTCTTGGGGCCACTGCGCACGGACCTTCTTCTCCTTAGAAGGGTCAGCGTGGCTCCATCGTTATCACTGTCAGACGAGGGGGTAACCCTACCCCTCTTCTCTGCCTGGCTCTCTTCTTCTTTGGACGAGCCAACCTCTGGCACCGCTTTATTGGGATCGGGGGAGGGGAAGCCAGCTGAGACTTCAACCTCGGAGCCCCCCCATTGAGCTCGGTGATCTCCCCACCGAGGCAAGTAGCACCTGATTTCAAACCGGAGTAAGGGGTGGATGAGGTTTGTGCAGCAGACCCCCCAGGTAGACTCAAGGGTATCCCCTCTCCGTATACGGCCCTTGTGGTAGACATTCCCCTGGATGGAGGTCCGCCTGCGTCAGAGCGGGGGACCGCGGGCGCTTCATCTTCTGAGGACACCACAGGATGCCGGCCAGCGGGTGCCTTGGGGCGAGCCTTATGTCCCGCGGCCCCCCCTTGATGGGGGAGGGGTCAGCCGATGGGCCCGTCTCAGAACCTGCAAAAAACAAGCAATATGTTTAGATCACGGCCATAATCCGATCCGCGAAGCTCAAGGATGCGAAAATAAACCCACCCCTAACCCTCTTGAGGGCGGTGGCTTCCTCCTTGTGGAGCCTGACGCACTCTTCGGCCATGGACCTCACGGCTTCCTCGAGCTCGTGGCTAGTCGGCGCTACCAGGTCGTTGGAGCCTGCCAATTGGCTTGAAGCCGTAACCTGATGACCCACCATGGCGATTCAATTATGCTCGTCCCGGTGGAATTGGTTTAGGGCAGAGGCATCAAGTCGGCTCTGCAGGTGATTTGTGATGACCCAGGTATCCAGAGGGAAGGGAAGGTATGAAACCATCCTGGGCATCATATTCATCACCAGGGGGTTGAGGGTGGCCTGGATGTGCCGGCAGCCCCCAGGAGATCTAAAGATGACGATCTCTTCCAGGCCTTTGAGCCGCCCCGCCGATAAATGCGGCTCGAACCTGTTCTCTTCTGCCGAAGCTGCACAAGACAAAATAATGTGAGCAATAACAAATAAGGAGAACGCAGACCCGAAAATCACGACATAGTACTTACTCTGCAAGAAAACTAAGTGAATTTGAAAGTGCTCGCCATTCACCCAAGGGGAGCACCACGCCCCTCCAACGGCGTATAGCCTAGTGTGGGAGTCCCATTACTTGTCTGATCTCGGCAAGCCCCAGAAGATGTGACGTCCCGAGAGCAGTTGGAGGTAAAAGGTGGGGTAGGAACACTTCTTGGGGATGAGGGTGAGTTTGTAAGCATAAAAAACCACCTCCAGATCGATATACAGGTTATAGAGAATTGACAGGGCGGAAAGCCCCATCAGAATCATGACCCTATTTGCGTTTAACTGCATTGGATAGATCCCCGTCAAAGTGAAGAATTGGTAGATCAGAGGAGGAAGAGGGAATCGCAGCCATTCTAGATGTTTTCTGCCCAAAATAATAGAGCCTTCGGGGGCAGAGGGACGAAGATACCAATCCGCGAGGCCCTCGACCCTTTGCAGCGTCACTCCACCGGGGAGGCAGAGCTGTCTCCTCAGTGAATCCAACTCCGAATCCACGATGGGGCGCAATTCCTGATCTTGACCCAAAGCCATTATTCAGGATACGATCGAAAGAGCAAAAGTCTCTAGAAAGGGGGAAGTTGGAAACCCTAGGATTTTATGAGGCTAGAATAATTAAAGATTTTAGTAAAGTAGCAAATGAGCGTAAATACGGCTTTTATAGAGGGGGAGCCGAAGAGTTTTTCTGGAAAAATGGAGAGCAAAGGAGACCGAACAGTCGGAACTTCGAATTTAAAAACTTCATGACATGGGATGGTGTGCCTCTGCGTCGGCAAGGGGGAGCCACGTGCATCTCCCAGATTTGAAGAACGGAAAGACGATTTCCCCACTTGACGGATACGAATCCATCAAGTAGGGAAATGGGGGCAGTTGTGGGATCCGTTCCCAAATTATACACCACGTGGACGATTAAGCGGTAGAACAGGTCACAAATAGGGCCCACTGTCCGACAAGTGTCGAGAGTGACTAGCTAAAAGCCACGCGGATCACACATGATACCACATCGGCCATTGGACTGCCCGAAATTAGGGCCGAGCGCATCACAGACCCTAGATAGACTCGGCCCAGTCCGACCCTTACCTCGACAGCTGGGGGGTCAAAAGCCCCAAGGGACTTCCACCAGAATACAATGGAAAGCAACTCATAATTCCAGGCCCAGACAGAGCATTTAATGTGATCTTGAGTAGGCGTGCGCAAGGGGCAAGCCATCCTGACAGAATGACGATTTGTCCAAATCTCACCCCTGATAGACTTAAGCCATAGGAGGCGACGGAATCCAGGCTATAGCGATACAGAGGAGATCACAGTAATCTCGACCCGTGACCTCTGGAAAAAACCTTGAGGAAAAAGATACTCAGTCCTGAAATTAAGAACCGGGTGGTTCACAATCTCAGGACTATATATATATGAGCCATGCGTTCTCGAGATGAGACACGTACGCATACAAAAAAAAAATATTTAGAAGTTTATGAGCAAGAAACAAAGATATACTCATATAGAACTAAATCCTTGCTACCCTGAATCAAAGAAAGACCACTGACTTAAGCATCGGAGAGTCTTTGCAGGTGGCCACACCCGCCTCTCCAACCCTGCCTGAAGTTCAAAACTCTTTGGAATAGTAAGGACACGTGGACAGTTAGAAAACACAGTATCAGCGGTTCAGAGACACGTGGACAGCTGGTAAGAAACCGATCCAACACTTTTCTTCAATCACCTCTGTGAGTTCAGACACATGCCTGACCTGCGGTCTTAACTCTTCCTCCATAATTTCAGGAATGTTTTTAAGAAATCCGTTATTCCTCAAGTATTCTCCGACGATGTTGGACGAGCTATAGTCATCATGGCGAGCAATCCAAGCGTAAAAACCAGATTTTTGTTCACTCTTGCCGTACCATTCCTTCTTCCCATGATGATCTTCCGCATAAGCCTTCTCAAATAACATGGCACTACATAAACCAGTCCACCCTTGCTCAAATTCCACAAGAGCAGTGAAACCCGAGTAATCACAGAGATAATGAATACAAGTACTAGAGTTGAGACCTCTTCTTAACAGCTCATCCCTCAGCTTGGATCGACCACCATCTACCAGTCTAGTAGGAAGGTTGACCAGAATTCCAGACAAAGGCCATACGACCTTGTCATCGATTTGGTCAAAGTTAACGAAGAGATCATAATCAACCTTAGCAACCACTTTTGATGGACGACTAGTCCCGTCGTTTGCAACTTTCCCTTCTTGAATTCCCCTCATCAGCTCTTCATGAGATTTCTCTGTTCTCCAGTCCATTCTACTCGTCGAACTTTCCAGTGGGCCTTAAAAATGAGCTTACCAGAAAGCCGGAAAACAGAAAATTTGAAACAAAAGGTATCAACTCTTTTTCCGGTTTACATTGCAAAAACAGCAAGAAAAAGTGAGAGAAGTAGTGTAAATATATATACACACTTAAAAAAGAGATGTAGCCTTTTCTCTCTTTTCTCCTTGCTATTATGGGAACACCGAAGGACAAGAAACGGCTCTCATTCTGAGACTGCACTGGCCTGTATTGACGACAGTACTAAATTTTATAGAGTTCTTCTACCTAACTCCGGATTCACTTTTAATGCCGATTAATTACTCTCAAATTGAACGACTTTTAGACAATTTTTTTTTTAATGAAAAAGTATTTTATCTAATGGAGGGTCATTGGAGGAACTGGTTGAACAACTCGCTTGCGAAATACTTATTTTGGCAGTCAAAAATATATATATATATATATATATATATTATACCCAGCCCCTACTATCATAGATCTTGATACTTCACTTGATATATAAGACTTGATCTTTGTCATTTAGTTCATTAACCATACCTATAGATCATTAACCATACCTATACGGCTATACCTACAATTATATAGTGGGCTTATGTTATTATCATTCACCCAACGACAAAGACTCAGGTAAACAATAAAAAATAAAATAAAATGCAAACCCAAGTAGTTGCAGTTTCCGTTGGACTAGCCACTAGATGGTCAAACAGGTTTTCCAACCAAGTCTGTTCTTACATAGTCAGCGGCAGGATTGCCAATGTTAGCATATGTGCAGTTCTTTCCGGCAAGTTTCACAGAATCAGAAGTCTGCACTTAAATGAAACCCAATAATATACAGAAAAAAGATGCCCAAAAAAAAAATACGTGACCATTGCTCCATTGACTTTCCGGTCACCTGTCTTCGAGCTTCCAGGATAATTATTCCATCTTGAGTCCTGCAAAAACAGGAAATATTTCCATGTGAAAATGCTGATTAAACATTATGGCTATAGTGGAATACTGAAATCGTCAGGTGCTTCAAATGTCCATAATTTTGTGACACAAAAATATGCTCAACACAATGTGCAAAGATATAAGTCTTTTGGCAACAGAATTAAACTAGCAATGATTACAGTTTCTTAGCCAAAGCCTCTTTTCACTACCGCCACCACCCAATAGTATATATAATTTTCTCAATTGGCGAATAATCTCACGCCCTAACCTATCTTCTGGTAAGATGAAAGTATAAGGCAGAAATGCCAACCTCAGCATAGTACTGGAGCCTGGGTTTGAATTTCATTTGTCCTGCCAAGTTGTTAACTATCAACTTAAAATACTATCGATGTATAATGACGAAAGATATAGATGGTTAGATGGTTACAAATAATATTCTTGACTAAAAAAATAAAGAATTAACCTTCAATCATCCTCTTCTTTCAGGCGTTTCTTTGCTCTCCACAGCTTAAGCATTTGTTCAACCCCCTCCCTTAGAGAAGCTCTTCTTCCTTCTCTATAGTTCCACAGTTCTGAGGTTATATATCTCCCACTTGGGTTATATTCATTTATCTCAATTAATGCCGATGTCACAGCTTTGTAAACTTCATCACCCATTTCCTTCTTCACACCTTTCAATTTTTCATCTTCATCATCTATAAGTTCCTGAATCAATCATAACATATATCTTCAGTAAATCTCTCTTGTTAAAACCAAAGCAAGGTAACCAAAATCAAAGCAAGACAACAGGCATTCACCGAAAACAAAGAAGAATTAACAGATATTAAAATAAATAATATTTTACTTTAATGAAGTTTTGTTAATGAAGTTTTCTGCAGAAACACAAGCAAGTATTACAGACACAGTACAGAGTCAAAGTATCCCTACGAAAGCTAACACAACCAAACTCAATAAATATCAATGAAAAAAAAATGCAAACCTTATGTTTCCCTTCAACCAGGGTAACTTTGAAAGGATGCCAGTCTGGGTCCTTGAGATATTCCTCCCATAAAGAGCACAGCTCCATCGCTCGATCTTCTGCTTCCTCCTCATTATACTTTCTCTTCATTGCTTCAAGAAATGGTTTACTATCCAGTTCTCCCATTCTTTTAACACCAATTAAGGCACGGCCTGATATTTCTTTCAAGCCCTACAAGTCAAAATATTAGTCTTAAGTCTTCCATTCAAGTTATAGGCTCTCGCAGCAAGCATAACAAAAAGCAGAATGTAAAATTATTTACTATGCCATCATTTATTATTTTAAAAAATGGTCCAAATGCCTGTAACTGTAAGATTGTGGATGAAAAGAACATAGACTAAAAAGAATTTACATAAACACAAAAATTTTACATGCCCAGGATATTATTGAAAGACCAAAGTTTAAGGAAAAAAGAAGAGTCAATACGTCAAGTAAGAGGATTCTGTCCTTAAGTCTTCAACTAGAAATATAGAATTGAACGCTTCAGTCAATATCATTTTCTCTTAGGGTAAAATGCTGTTTTTTATGCTTAAAAAGTATACATCGATTAGCAGTTTCATCCTTGAACCTTTTTTCTTGGTCATTGGTCAGGGACAGTTAATTAGTTTTTACAATGACATCCAATAACACAAGAGTCCATTCAAAGTGTTACAGATTTCACCAGTTAAATACTCAACCAAGAAATAAATTTTATTAGTCTGCATTCTAGCCACTAAACATCCACAAAGAAACCTCAACCTCTTGACCATTGACCATCATTTGCTAACTAGACTAAACTGCAAACACTAATTAAGTTTAAGAACCGCCATTTCCAAGTAAAAAGAATTTGAAGGATGAGTGTGCAAACTTGCGGTTTAATTTAGGGGATAAAACTGCAACATATCTTTTCGTTATATGATCAACTTCATACATTGATCATTTGATTCAAGTAAAATAATCTTAAGTTCGTAAACAAGGGAACATGTAGGGAAACTTAATTAAAAAAATTGCAGCTGGAAAATCCGGACCCCCAAATATAGTAAGAAAGACTATCTCACAAATCAGACTCATTAAATTGTAATCAAGAAGCTATATGTGATACAGGCCAATAGGGAGGAAAAAGCACTTACATCAATTATTTCTTTACGGGCTTCCTGCAGCTCATCATTGCACTTGCGCTCCTTTATAATTAGAGCTTGATTCAGAGCTTCTAAATCTTCATACTCTCCTTCCTTTTCTCTCAACTCTTTGTGTATCGCCTCTACCTTTCCAAGAACTTCTAGATCACCATCATCTTCCATGTGTCTCATAACATTTAATGAACCTCTTAGTCGTTCAATTTCCAATACGAGTGCTTGCTTGGCATCCAGTTTCTTTTCCAGTTCAATAATTCTATTGTGGAGCTCCTCCTTTTTCCTCTGGATGAAATTGATTCCACATGTTGATTTTCTTCCCAACGAAATTCACAAGGAAAAAACTTATTATTTAAGTGCTTAAAAATAAGTTAAAAACCTTCTGATCTTCCGCTAATTTCATCACTTTTTCATCAGCCCTCTGTTGCGCCAAAGAAGCCATTTCTAGAGAACTATTTCTTATGGCATTCTGAAAGAATAATGAAATCAGTATCATAAATGTATACTAATATCAATCAGCATAAAAACAGGTTTGACAGTGATCCTGCCATAGTAAATAAACCCACAGAGTATGTACGAAACCTTTTTTTTAAATTTTTTGGCTAGGTTTTCTGGCAAAGAAATTGTATATAGAATCGTCTAAGAATTTTCTTTTGGTGTGAACCACTAAATATGTTCAACCCAAATAAATAAAAGTAGAGGCAGTTGCGCAGTATGCAGTAATCTGACTTAAAAAAATTGTAAATATCACTGCTCAAGGGTTTAAATGCACAAAAATGTCCTAATTAATTAGCAAATTTCATAGTTACTGATGTAAATTTTAGTGCTGCCCATCAAATAACATGACCTATGACCAAACTAATAGTAAATACCTCACCAGAATATACAAGCAAGATGAAGCATCATGAGCATTAATATGTGTATTCTAGTTGAAATCATTTTTAAGTGATTTTTGGACTATCTTAGTCTTTTCAATTCACATGAATAATATCTAAAAGAGAAAAAGAGGCTTTGGTGTTCTGCATTTGGCAACTAGAAAGAGTCGAGGAATTTAGAAATTCTTAATGAGTTTTTAACATTTTATCTTTCAACTCATTTATCCACATTTTTCTGCTTTTCTATTTTTTCCCCCCTTAAAGAGGTTGGACCTTCATGGCATTTATATAATCTAAAATAAAGCACCATGAAATGCAAAATCCAAACCTTTTCAATCTCTTCAGCAAGCTTTTTTCTTTCATTATCGTTATCCGCATCACGCTTCTCCAATTCTGTACGACGCAACTCAAGCTCCTTTTTTTGAGATTCCAATTGAGACTTAAGTTTTTCATGATCATTAAAAATTCTCTGAAGGTGATCTCTTGAACTTGTTTGAATCTTTTTAATCTCTGTGAAAGCAAAATAACAAGGCATAAATAAAAGTCAGCACCAAATCATAATGGGGAATGAAAACTAGAGGAAGATAACAAACTAAAACATGAGGAAATTAGGTCGACTTCACCCTCATAACCTAGTAATTGTACATCTTCGTATTTAAACAGCCAGAAACTTCATGAAACAAAATATAAGAGATCGGTTTTCAGATTCCAGTTTCGAGACAGAAAAGCTAACTAAAACATACCTTCATTGTAAGTCTGAAGGAGCCTATCTTTCTCCGCCACCAAATTGGTAAGGGAGTTTGTGGTTTCAGTACACTTAATAGTCATTTCCTTCACGTGTTTGCTTTTGACCTCAATGATGTTTGTAAGATTGGATACAAGTTTATCCTGTTTCTCGGCTTCTTCCTCCATAAGTTCAGAAATGGTTTTAAGGTCTCCGATCTTCCTTAAATGTTCTCCGACTATGTTTGTCAATTTATAGTCATCGCCACGAGCAACCCAGGCATAAAGACCAGATTTTTCCTCACCCTTGGCATTCCATTCCTTTTTCCCATGATGATCTGCCTCATAAGCCCGCTCAAATGACAAAGCATTGTGTAAACCAGGCCAACCTTTATTAAATTCTACAACAGCAGTTCCTGAGTGACCTCGGTAATTCCACAGAGGACGCACTCTTATGGGATTGAACCCTCTCCTAGTGAACTCATCCCTCAGCTTGGATCCACTTTCTCCGACATATCGCCCATCTTCTGCCTGTCTAGTAGGAAGGTTAACCACAATCCCTATCCAAGGCCACACAAACTTGTCATCATGGTCACAATTAGCAGCAAGCTCAGCCTTGCTTTTGGGTTTTGAGGGACCACTTCCACCTCCACCTCCACCTTCACCTCTAGCTCCATCTTCACCTGCACCTGCACCTGCACCTGCACCTCCACCTCCACCTCCACCTCCACCTCCACCTCCACTTGCACCTCCAGCTGCAAGATCTTTCTCCAAAAATTTTGCTAAAGCCAAGTGATTACCCTTTACTTTTGCACTTCTTTTATCCGAAGGACTGTTTCCTATCCCAGAAGCGTGCTGCAGTATGTCTTTAAGCAGATATGCTTGCTTCTTCTTCTTTGGGCAATATGGGCAAGTAAAAGTCTCATCTGAGACTTTCACCTGAAGTTTTCTTTTCTTTAGCTCTGCGTAAGATTTCTGCACACACGCCTCCACTTCCTTGTCACTCATATCTGAATCTTCTGAGTTGATATTCACTGAACTTCCCATAAACTTTCTCAAAGAGCAACTGACCTGAAAATTGAAATATACGCAACCTATAAATTTTTTTCGCAAGGATAAAACATCCATTAATGTAAATGTGAATAGGGGAACATTATTGACTGCATACTATAAACAACCTTAGTTTATCTTACATCACCATTATTTAAAACCCTTAATCAGCATCCAGGAGCTAGAGGCTAAGACAGCCACAATCATTGTTAAAAAATGTAAGTCATTTGTGCTCATTCAAACTCATAAAAAAGTTTCATGATTCATCTCTATCCAAACCCAATAGTAAATATACTCTACTTAGTTAATTTTCAAGCCAACCATACAGATAATAGACCCCCATTCTTCAAAACTCACATTAATCCAACAAACATGAATATTTCAAAGGGGAAAAATCACAATCTACAATACCAAAGCACAAAGACATGCATGTAAAGATCAGCGAAACCCAGTATCAGTACTCCACTACACAATTACTTTCTAAAACCCCATCATGCAAAGCAAACATAAAATAAAATTTTTTAAAAAAATGAAATAGTACCAACACTTCAGCAGTAAATGCAAAGAATCCAACCCTAAAGAACCATTAAACCAGAGAATTAAGCACCAAAACTCGAATCCAAGAAAAATCAGAACCCGAAAACAACAATGCATGTTAAATTTGCCCACCCAAATAAGAACATACATGAACCATAAGCTCATCGAGTAAAAAAAATGTGGGAAAAAGGACTCAACCTGGACCGTCTTCAAGAGCTGAAACTCTTGAAGCTCTTTCTGGGTCAGCGAGAGTGAAGCTCCTTCTCTCTCTTTTGAGCTCTGAGGAAATTAATTGGGAATGGGGGTTGGGAATTCTGAAATGGTGCGAATAAATTAGACTATGAAAAGCTGAAGAAGACGACAAAAAGGGATCTGAGCTCGAATTGGGAATCGGAGACTGTGTGAGTTGTTGACGTACGGGTGGACAACAGTAAAAAATGCAGTCCTAATGCTAACAGTAAAAGTACAGTCCTAATAATAAGAATAATCCTAATAGCAATAATCAAATTTAATCTTTTCACAATTTTTCAAATTAATTAATAGATGTTTAATTTATCATTTTCTTCGTTCCAAAATATTTAGAAGTATTTTAAATTTTTTTTTCTAATTAAATTTTTTTATTTTTTTTTCGTTTGGAATAAAATTTCTTTGTAAAAGATAGAAGTTTTAAAGAATGATAGTATAAAGCGTGAGTGACAGAATACTTATAAGAAAATATTTGGATATATCCTTTTAAAGTTTAAAGAGAGTAAAGTTTCTTTGTTAAAGATGAAGTTTTAAAGAATGACAATATAAGGTGTGAGTAAGAGAATACTTATAAAAAAATACTTGGATGTATTGAGGTCATTGGGTAGAAAAGAAGGAAGACTATGATTCTAGAAACTTTTCATATAATGAAATTCTTTTTTGAGAGATAATATGATTTTTTTCTTGATTTTGGAGTTTTGCACTTAAATTCTTGTGTTGTAAAATTGATTTCTATCCCCTGTTATTATTTCTTTATTATTCAGACATTTCATTGAAGTGAAATCCTGAACGTGACGAATCTAGATCGGTCAGATTCCGAACAAGTGGTATCAGAGCGGAGTTCTTCAGTGTACTATAGCTTAGTGTTAGTCTAAGAATTTTTGTCTAAGAAAGTTGTGCTCAAGTGGAATTATTGGACCCTTTAATTCTTCTTGGAAATTTTCTTAGCTGTTTTTCAAGCTAGAAGTGCGAAGCGAGATATCAAGAAATAGGATTTCAATTCCAGTTAGAATTGATGTGGAGAAATTTGATGGGACATCAACTTTGACTTATGGCAAATATAAATCAAGGATTTATTGATTCAATCTTGATTGCATAAGGTTTTGAAAGGCATAGAGGTTTACAAGGGCAAAGATTCTGAGAAATCTAGTATGAGCGATGAACACTGAGATGATCTGGATGAGAGAGCTGCAAGTGCGATATTTATGTGTCTAGCCAAAAATGTCCTTACAAATGTGCTTAGAATAACGATGACTAAAGATCTCTAGAGAAAGCTTGAAAAATTGCATTAGGCGAAAGAGTCTCAAATCAAATGTACCTAAAGGAGCAGTTTCAATTTCTGGTCATCTAAGTATTTTGAATGGTATCGTTTTTGAACTGGAGGCTATTAGAATAAAGATTGAAGATGAAGATAAGGCATTGCGATTCATCTGGTCTCTTCCACATTTCTATGAGCATGTGAAACTTATTTTGGTATATAGGAAGGAGATTGTGGTTTTTTCTGAGGTCACAAGTAAACTTTTATATGAAGAAAAAATGCTGATAGGTGGTAGAAGTAATGTTCCATTTGAAGGCTAGCATTGGCAGTTGATACTAGAAAGAAAAACTCCATGGAAAATAATATAATATGCTTAGGGTGTAGACAATCTTGGTACCTGAAAAGAAATTATCAAAAAAGTAGAGCGGGTTCGGCTAAAAGCTTCAAATCTAATGATGTTTTGTCAATATTATCTCCTATGATGGAGACAATAATCTTGTCCTTTGATCATGATATATGCATCCTCATGGCATGTCACTTATCTCTAAAGATGCTATGAAAGAGAATGTATTACAATTAGCAGTAGTAAGTTTGCACACAAGCATTGGTTTAGCATTTATATGAAGTGTGATAAGAACATGGCAAGCACGAGAGTATAGAATGCCAATCTTATCCAAGTTCCCATTGGTCCAGTTACAAGAGCACGTGCAAAAAAATTCCAAAATACGTTAAGTAGACTGATTCAAGAGATTTGGGTTTAGACATGTACGTGGAGGCCCATTGATGGAGATGAACAAATTTCTAAGTCCCTAACAAGCTTGATTCAAGTTCAACAAAGTTCATAGGTACATATGAAAGGGAAATCTGATATGTAAAGACTTGAATGCCAAGTCATAGCTTACTTTCCTATTTTAGTTATCAGTTTCCCAAAACAATTTATTTGCTTGTTTCCTTTTCTTTAATGGTATGTAATAGGCTAAAAATTAAGGGATTAAAATCAGATTGTCTACCATGTAATTAAGGACGAATTTAGGTTAGCTATTAGGGTTATTTTCCTACTTTTCTTTTCTGATTTTGGGTAAGTTGCCTTAGGTGTTTTTTTTAGGTTATTTTTAGACTTAAAATTTCATGGCCCTTGGCCTATATATTGTACACTTTTTCATTCAATAAGGGCAGATTACTATTCATTAAAATTAAGAGCAATTTCTCTTTAGTTCTTTGAGAACTTATTCGAACTTATCAAATTTCTCTGTGGCATTCATCCCTTAACTTATCAATCGAGTTTTCCATCCTTGATTGTGGCGTCTTCCTTTATACCAAGGTTCACATCTCTTTATAGGTGTTGGGTCGAGGTTTTCCATCCGAATCTGATTGTAGAACGGTCCTAGGTATCGTCCTTATTTTGGGTTTCTCACAAGTTGGCGGGGTTCGTATCGAAGTGTGTGTTGAATAATGTCGATGGCTAGTGAACTCCTAGAGAAGCCAAACATGAGAGTCAGCACCATAGTTATCAGTAAGGTTTTTTCAATATGAGCTGATATGAAAATCTTAGAATTCGTCAATTTTAAGTAGTATATTCATATAGTAGAGTATGATTATCAGTAAAGACAATGATAGCAGCGTAGGATATGAGATGAGACGCATATGAAGACGTGATTAAAATCAAGTCTTCAAGTGAGAGATTGTTGATGTATATATGAAAAAAAAATAAAAATGGTAGCCATGATAGCAATAGTAAAAATGGCAGTTGTAATAGCAATAGTGAAAAGGGCAGTCGTAATAGCAATAGTGAAAAAGGATAACTATAATAGTTGATGTTCTCACTACTTTTTAATGCCTATAAATAGAGATTTCATTTCTTCATTTTCTTCATCTCAAAAACTTAGAAGTATTTCAAGTTCTCTCTTCTAATTAAATCATTTCTTTTCTCTTTGTTTCTCCTTTCAAAGAGAGTAAAGTTTCTTTGTAAAAGATAAGGTTTCAAAAAGTAATGGTGTAAGGTGTGAGTGAGAGAATACTTGTGAGAAAGTACTTAGGCGTATTGGGATCATTGGGTAGAAAAGAGGGAAGTCTATGTGATTGTAGAAACCTTTGATATAGTGAAATTTTTTTTTAAGAGACAGTGATGTTTCTTTTGATTTAGGACTTTTTCACTTAAGCTCTTGTGTTGTAAGATTGATTTCTATTCTCCGTTATTATTTCTTTATTATTCAGGTATTTCATTGAAGTGAGATCCTGGGCTTGACGAATTTGGGTCAGTCAGATTTCCAACATAAGTGAGAGCCTATGAGTGCGTAATTCTCACTGAGGAGATAATGGTGGAAATTAGGTAGTTGTACCCCGAGCATTTAGGGCGCAAGTGGGTTTTCGCACGAGCCATTGACAAAGGTTGCAAGTGGAAATTCACTTGAAATGAAATCATAATATATTATTATTCGTTTGAATTCTCTATTTTTTGGTGTCAAAATTTCAAAATTTTTGTTACGAATAATTGTTTTCTTTTTTCTTTTTTTTTTTTTCCTTAAAATAAATAAACAATTTTGGTGCTGATTACTAAATAGATTGATAAAACTAATAAATGAATTCATAATTATAATTGTCTCGTCATTTTTTTTTTTCAGGTTGAGGAAATGTCTCATAATGACATGGATCACCTTAGAAAATAAACAAGAACAATGAAGAACAAACCAACTAAATAAATTGAAAAAAAATTACTTGTATTCATTTTTTAAATAAAAAGAAAGATATTTTTTCATTTTCTTTATATTCATTTACGTGAGAGTAAAGATTGAAACACCAAAAATATTATACCCAAAACTTACATGGCATCATGTTTTGGCATATAATTTTAAATAGTATGATCCTATTTTTAAATAAAGAGAGATTGAAATATATGTCACATTATGTAACGTAAGTTTTTAGTATAAAATTTTGGTGTTCATATTATTACTTTTTATGTGAATACTATAAGATCATAAGATTCGTTTTGTGTCATGTATGGATTATGTGTATTTAGATTATAATATATAGTTTACAAAAGTTCTTGTACAACATTTTAAGGAATGTTAGCAGATATTAAAAAGTCATCAAAACTTTAGCAAAAATGTCAAATTTATTGCCTAATAAAATGTCAATTCATTTTTCTAAAATGTTTATAACAATTCTTAAATTACACTTTCCAAAAAGAAAACTAATAATTAATTTTGTGGTCCTAGCACAAAAAACTCATAAAGAATTTGTAGAAACTAAATCATTTAAAAGAAATTTTTATTTATCATTTTATCAATAAACATTTTAAGTTATAATTCAACCACACTCAACAAATTTGTCAATATTTTAAATTATTTATTTTGCAAAAATAGTAAAAAGTAGATCATTTACTATTAAAAAAATGCAGAATACAAAAGTAGCACATGAATCATCATTCTACTATTTTATGAATTCTCTTTTAATCATTTTTTGCACAACTATCTATACTAAAGTTGTGGTTGGTAAAAGGGAGGGGGGGGGAGGAAGTAGATAGAAAGTAAAAAACGTGTTATTTGATAGGAAATAAATGAGATATTAAGAAAACGAGAGAGTAAACAATTGAATATAGGGCCTACCTTTCTATCTACACCAAATTGAATGAAAAGTATGGGAAAAGCTTATGAAACTTGGATTTAAAAGATAATTACTAACTTGATGAAGTGGGTTGGTTCAAGTGGTAAGAGCATCCATTATTTGGGATGTCAGTTCTAAATTTGAGTCACACCGAGGTAGATATGAAAACTTATTATTCCTAATGGAGTGGGGTAGGAATTGGGTAGTATTAAGTATTTTATTTTAATTTGTAATAAGTAGAAGTCATTAGTTAAGCCCTACTTTTTTTTTTTTTTTAAAAA
Organism: Parasponia andersonii; assembly: GCA_002914805.1. Classification (NCBI taxonomy): domain Eukaryota; kingdom Viridiplantae; phylum Streptophyta; class Magnoliopsida; order Rosales; family Cannabaceae; genus Trema; species Trema andersonii. Next base: position 206,198 of record JXTB01000344.1, on the reverse strand, counting down.
AAAAAGACAATTACTAACTTGTAATTAATTTTAAAATAATATAATATATTTAAAATAGCAAAATTGTAATTTCACTATTACCCATTCTTTTTTTTTTTACTACATACAATATAAAGGAAAAAAAATCCATTTTCTTTTCTATCGCCCTATTTTTTTTTCATTGTACTTTTTTTTATTCATTTTTTCTTTCCTTCCTAGGAAACCTAGCATAATTGAACTAATTACACTATGCTAGTTCAATCATTCTACCTTTGTTGTCATCCAACTTAGAAATATATAAATATATATATATATGTATAACAAAGTAAGCACCCAGGAGTAGTAGCTTGCGTGGCCAAACTTATCTTATAAGAAGCAAAATGAGTAGGGTTCGATTCCCACCATCATTTCCCCTTCTTAAGAATCTAACAATTGTAACCCCTCGAAAAAAAAAAAACAAAGCAAGTTGCCTAATACTCATGACTTCATCATCTTCCATAGTAATTCAAAAGTTGCTAATTTGAAAATGAATCCTAGAAAAAATCAATAAAGAAAAGTTAAGCATAGCATAATGGGTCAATTTCCCTCCAAACAAGAAATAAAAGGAGAAAACGTTACCATAAACTTAAGGTCTACTTACTTATACTTTTTTTTTATATTATTTGTTTATCTAAATAAAAAATGAATGGTGAAGAACTTCTCAATATTTTATTTTATCACTAAAACTAGAATGAAAATAGAGGCATACTTGTATGAGAGAGTAAGCAATTACCATGAGCCATGAAAAGATTTAAAAAGTTTTACATATTTGGTAGTAAAGAAAAGGTTTGAGGGAAAAGTGGAGAAAACTACGAAAAGATTTTTGATAAGAACAAAAGAGGAAGGGAGAGAAAAGGGAAACTAGGGGAGTGGGGAGGAGGAGATGGTGAGAAGCATTCACCATGAGCCATGAAAATGTTTGAAAAATTTTATATATTTGATAGGAAGGAAAATTTGAAGAAACTAAAAAAAAATGGTTTTTGGTATAAAGGAAAGAGGAAGGGAGAGAAAAGGGGAGAGAAAGAGGGGAGTGATGAGGACATCAGGGCGGTCAAGACTCGTGGACCAGTACAAGTTCCTGTTGGACCAATGACCAGGGCTAGAGCTAAAAGATTCAAAGAAGAGCTGAATAACTTAGTCCGGAGAGTTCTACAGCAAGAAGAAAGTGTGTTCACAACTGAAGATGAACAAATGTTGGTTTTACTCATCCAAGCTGATCCGGGTGAGAACCAATTAGCCAAACACGTCCTTTGAGCCATTGCATGTCTAATCCATCATACACTTGCAAGGGGAGAATCATAATTTGATGTAGACACATTTTCTTTGTATTTTTATCTTTATAGAGTGTTTTAATTTCTGAGTGTTTCTAGGGCTTTTCTTTAGGCTTTTCTTTGGGCTTTTCTTTGGGGTGTTTCTTTGGGCTTTTCTTTTCTGTCTCTTCATTAAGGGTAGCTTAGTAATTTTACACTCAAAACCCTAGAAGGGTATCCTGCTATATAAGGGTGCTGCCCCTAACACGTTGAGGGCAGATTTTGACATTAATGAAAAGATAGAGTTTTCTTCTTAAGTTCTTGAAGAAACTTGTTCTGCACTTATCAAGGGATTCCTTGTGGCGTTCAACTTAACTTATCAAATGGATTCTCCATCTCGTTTGTGGCGTCTTTAACATACCAAGGTTCTTGCTACATGTTAAGTAACGGGTCGCGGTCTCCATCAAACTTGAAAGGTCTTGGGTGCATTCCAGATTTGGTAACGAGTTTCGTCACAATGTTGGCGAGGTCATATCAGTTGGTATCAGAGCTTAAGTTCATCAGGTTTGAATATGTTTATATCCATTACAGTTTAAAAAAAAAACAAACAAAATCGTGTTCTTTACTTTCTAAGTTTTCTAGATTTATTGTTATTCAATTCTGGATACCTGTTGTCTTTAATTTCTGATTTTTTTGTGCACTTCGCACACCTTCTGCAACGTCCTAGGGAGAGAAAAAGAAAAGAGAAGAGAAACCCAGAGAGTTCTAAAAAAAAAAAAAAAAGAGTACCAGAACCCTTCTTAAATTTTTTTGTTTCATTCTTGTTCCTTAGGCCCTAAAACCCCTTTTTACCAAAACCCCACACTTAAGTGCCAAAATTCATCAAATCCGTGACAACAATCTGATTCGTTTGGTTTGTTCTTGTTTTGATTGGCTACTTGAATCCTTTAT